>JASDQU011440236.1:0-23746 GCA_032191745.1 Picea mariana | reverse complement strand
ATCATTCAATGATATATACCAAAGTGATATCCAATGTTTATACCCTCTATTCAAATATGGCGTGTTAAGTTATGTGTTCCATAAAATTTTAAAGACTAGTGTATATTTAATCTCTACATCAATCCACTTAATGGAATTTGGTAGTGTGCATATTTGTGTCAATTAATTGTCAATTATTTCATGGGAGCAAGTTTGATTTCATTCATTCATATGTGTGTGAGTAACCTTAATTTTTTTGGTAAGGGAATGACTCAACCACAAGTCTATGGGTCAATCACGAATCACGGATCCCAACATCCAGCTTCTCAATATGGTATACCATATTACATGTAATATGGTATACCATATTACATTGTAATATGGTATACCATATCTCAAGTAGATTTTTTTTTGTAAAACTTAAAGTAAACGTGGCAATATCAATGATAGTTCGTTGCAAGGAAAGGATTTTTTTGACACAAGCGTGGAAATAGTGATGCAAGTTCGTCACACTTTTCCATGGTTTTTCATTGCACATATAGCATCTGCATCGTAAGTTTTGTCTCTGCCAAACATTTTCGTCGCTATTGCCACACTTTTTCGTCACAACTTTCCACAATTTTGCGTCGCACGTATGGAATCTGTGTCATAGTTTGTTGGTAAGTTTTTTACCTTGGCATATTTTTTCATCACTATTGCAATGAAATTTCGTCGCTATTGCCACACTTTATAAGGAAAATTTATCTTGATGGTGGAGGGGTGATTTCATTATTGTTTCCATGAACACCTGGTTAGTGGATATAGCGATGAAAAAACAGTCTTTGCTTTGATGGAAAGTGCGACAGATATGTGTGGCAATAGCAACAAAAAAATGTGGCAAATTTGGTCATATGTATTCGTGCTATTTTCCACAATCCTCACAAGGATGAATATAGAAGAACTGATATCCCATATGGACAATTCGCTAACAATGTTGGCATATCAAAATCATCTCTTGAATTGGAGAAGGTGAATGTGAACTTTCTTGAAGCAGTCCAGCACTACGGAAATACATTGGTTTGGTGTAATCCAGAATATGAAAGGTGACATATTTTTCATATATGATACCTATTCTATGGTTGTTATTTCTAATTTCTTCCCAAGGTTAGATGATATTCTTAGAAAGATGAAGTTGATCTTTATCTCTTCTTGAATATGGGGCTATCTCATTGAATTTTTGTTGCAATATTTGTTGATCTGAATCGACACCATCATTTGTTTCGAAATGATGGTTGTTCTAAACAATGTGTTATAGCCTTAATTTCCACCCTATAGGTCAGAAGGGAGTTCACAAGAAGATGAAATCCAAACCACATGTGTTTCTTGAGACTTGATCCCTTTTTGGAAGCCATCATGGGTATAATAGGGTACAACGCATGATCATCATCACACATAAGTAGTAATGCAACAAGCAATGAACTATCAAAATTTATATATACATGGACTTACAAAGAGATAGGTGAGGGATGAGTTGTATCTTCATGGTATGATCTTAGGAAGTCACACCATTGGAATCTCTAGTGGTATTTATAAGATCTAGAAGCCTCTCCCAAGCCTCTTCCAAGGATATTTAAAAGTGGAAACTATTGAGCCAGGGAAGGAGGAATCAAGAGTATTATTATGTTGTCCATTTGTAGAGGATCTATTCCTATCCATCACAACCAAAAATAAAAATCTCCTATCGTAACATCTCCAACCTCCCAAGCTGGGCCACATCACACAATATCAACTTTTGTAGCTTTCAATCAACCATATTGTAACATCACCCAACATACTACTGAACAATGCTACTTTGAAAATCCACTACGCAGATTCTATACTAAACCCTTGTCTGCACAGTATCACTTGAAGTAATACACTCAAACTCAAGATGAGTCGTGCTACACCAACTTTATCCTTTTTACACAACTTTAAGTAACAGAAGTAACTAAAAACAATTGCACATGAGTATATTGATCACACAGCACTACTGTGAGAAAAACCATCATGGCGTCACACACCAATTCTAGTTTCCTTCTACAGAGGATTTATTTCCCCGTACGCACACATGAGTTCTAGCCTCCTATGCACACAAGCTACTTTCCTGTTCACCCAACCATTCAATCCTTTCTTTAGATACTCATGACCAATATCAAATGATGACTTAATAGGAAAAACTATCAACATTTTTCATACTCATGCACAACTACAAATACAAGCTATAAAAACCTCACTTACATGTGTAAGTAGCATTAGACATAATACAAGAAAGTTGACCGAGGGAAGGAAAAGTCAAGTTGAATAAAGGATGGAATTAGTCATCTAGAAAATAGTTGACTAGGGAAAAGGAAATTTAAGTCAAATATAGGGTGGGATGAGTTAACTGGAAAACATTCAACGAGGGAAAATGTAATTTCATTTGAATAGAGGGAAGAATGAGTCGACTAGTGAGGAAACCAAACATTCAATGGAAGTGTTTGGTTGGCCAATAATGGAGATAAATGTAGAGGGGGATAATTTAATATTCAACAATGAATAAAAAAATTTGGAGGGTGATTTTGGTAACCCAAAACATCTAGGGGAAATTTTGATAACCCATAACAAATAAAAATCGTTTGGAAGTTGAGGTTGAAATTCAACAACACAAGAAAAAGACTAGGGAAATAATAAATGTGCAAACAACACTAGATTTCAAGGTATGGTTTGCATATAACTTGTGGGAAAAGGAAAACACCCCAACAATGTTGATAATGTGAAGCATTACCTATGGACAAAGTGCGGACATCAATTAGCATCAAAATAGGCTATAGGAGTGAGAGAAAATCCCTAATTCTCTTAAAATGAAATTAGAAACCCCAAGTAAATATAAATAGGGCTATGTATTTTGAACTTTAAAATGGATGTGTTGCCGTGGTTAAAGAGTGGTTGGTTTTCCTTATGGGCTCGTGGAAATATATCCATGTAAAACAAGCTCAGATAATAATTGGCACATATTTTTGTTTACTAAACAATACACAGGAAACCATTAAATTATAGTTCACACCATTTACCATTCATAGAAAATGCATCCATATACAATAACGACACATAAATTCATAATTTACCCTAGAAACCCAACTGGGAAAACCAACATTCTTTTGGCCTCATCCATGATCTTTATTATTCAACAATCGGTAAGTTACAATCTCTCGCGTTAATCTTTATTCTCCTTAGTGACATCTGGGTAGACTCTTTACATCATCCATAGCCAAATAACCCCTCTCTCATCGTGGAGAAACATTCTATAGGAGAGTCGATCGACTAGGAGGATAAATGGAAGCTTAGGAATACCCAACACTTCAACTTCTCTCTATTCCATTTCTCCTTCTTTTCTTTGTTTGTTTGTCTTTTCTCCAAGGTATAAAAGTTCTCATGAAATTCTCATCATTTATTTACATAGAAAAACATATTTCCAAACTTTACATACATTAGATACAAAAGTGGGCATCAATCATGATGGGATGGGGCCCTTCATGCAAACAAATTGATCTCCTTCATCACCCATAACCTTCAAATTTTCTCATGTTGAATATTCTAGAGACTGTATTGATATCCAATTATTCTTGTTAGATCCAATTTAGATTAATAAATGACCCATTTGATTCATTTTTTAAATAATGTTTCATAAGTCTTCTCAATGAAGCAATTCAGGCACACATCATGATGTAATTCCAAAAACCATGGTTGGAATATTGTGAAAAAGATTAAGAATCTAAAATTGAAATCAATGGATAAACCAAGAGACCTTTATTTTCAAATCACCCTATCCCCCATTTGGTGACTACCCCGATATCCTCCAACTCACAACTTGTCCAAATCCATAATTTATCTCTTCAAAAGATAGAAAAAATCCAACAACTTTGTCTTTTCTATAATTGTGGTGAGTGATATTTCAAAGGGAACAAATGTAAAGAACATGAATGATTTTAAATGGGTGTATTTCCACATGACTACTTCGAAGACATTCCTATTGAAGATACTCTTGAACCAAACTAGAAAGACACTACCCCTCCCATGGAACATGAAGCCACCCTTGCAAGATCCTTGTGAGGAACCCCAAATTTCCGTGGATGCCCTATCATGTTTCTTTTCACCCGTAACATTGAAATTGATTGGATACATAAAGAACTTTAAAAACATATATACCAACTTAACGAGAATCGTGACGTCAAAATGAGAACTATGGCCCCAAAAACCCATTTTTTGAATAAAAACCACCGAAAAAAAAAAAAAACTATCCCTTAACTTCATTATTAAAAAATAATTCGTTTTTCTAGAGTGATGTCATTGAAAAATCATTCTCATATTTAAAGGATACCATATTCACTACTCTAGTATTAGCAGTGTCATATTTTATGGGAAAAGGTCTTTGAATGATATTTATACAAGAAGTACACCCTTTGGCATTCGTACTAAGAAGTTGAAAAAATACAATTTGTGTAAATCCACATATGATACAAAGATGATGGTCATCCTATATGAAATATATACTTGGCATCCATATCTCATAAAGTGATGTTTCCATATCAAGACTCACTATCATAGTCTAAACTACTTTATGAAATAAAGGTTGTCCTCACCATTGCAACATAAGTGGGTCAACAAGATTCTAGGTTATGTTAATGAAATTATACATAAGAAGGGTAAATAAATCATCCCATCATTTTGAGGAGGTTGGATCCCTCTTTTGCTTATCTTTACCCATTCTAGGTTGGATCAAGGAATATTATCAAGAATGATTGGAAAATGATGTTATCGTTCAAGTCATCCATGAGCTTCAAGAATATCTTAACCCTCCTAAAGGGTATACATGTTAGCTAGATACATTGTGATATAATGGTCACAATTTTCTAGTAAATAATTTGTCCTTAAAACAAAGGATATTAGAGGAATTTCATTCATCACCTAAAGTAGTTCAGTCTATATTTCATAAAACATATGAACAAACTAAGAACTCACTCTTCTGGGAGGGAATGAAAACTAAAATACAAGATTTTGTGGCAACATGTGACACTTGACAAAGAAATAAGTGGGGGATAGTAAAGTTCCTGGGGGCATTGTAGCCACTATTGATCCCAACACATATATGGAGTGACATCTGTATGGATTTTATAGCGGGACTTCCAAGGGTGAGAAACAAATCCATGATCATGGTGGTAGTCTATCGTATCTCTAAATATTCTTGTTTTTGTTCCTCGCCCCATCCATTCACCCCCTCCTCAGTTTCTTCAGTCTTATTGGATAATAATTTTAAGTTACATTGCATTTCTACTTCCATCATCTTGGATCAAGACTCTACTTTCACAAGAAAATATTGCAGTAGTCAATTAAAATACATGGTACATATCTAAAAATGAGCACCGCATTTCACCCCCAAGCAAATGGTCAAATTGAAGTGGTCAACAAGTTCCTAGAAACCTATTTGAGATCCTTTTCCTTTGAAAAAACAAACCAATGAGAACAATGTCTTATCCTTGTATAAATTGTGGTACAACACCTCTTATCATGGAGATACCAAAATTACCCTACATGAATCTATTTATAGGAAAACACCATTGTCATTCACTTCATATTTACCAAGAACTTCCAAGGTTTAGGAAATAAATCATATGTTCCACACTAGAGAATCCATTCTCTGCATACTAAAGGGAAAATTGGTTATGAATCAATAAATAATAAAGAAATAAGTGGACTAATATCACTCCAAATTTTTTTCTACAGTAGAGGATCATGTGTTTCTTCACCTTCAATTCGATAAAGAAACATCAATTAAATACAAAACACCTTATAAATGAGCATGAAAGTTTTATGGACCCTATCAGAACATGTAGTGCATTGGACAAGTGGCCTACAAATTGGCTCTTCTAGCCCACTCAAATATTCATCCAGTATTTCATGTGTCTTTTCTAAATAAGGTAGTGGGATCAAATAAAAATGTGGAAACCAACTTACGAGAACTTGATTAAGAAGGCTCCATTTTTCCTCATATGGATATAGTATTGGATACCAAAGAACGTCAATTGTGCCAATTCATAATCATTGAAGTAATGATCCAATGGAAGGACATGCCACCAAAATATGCCAAATGGGAACCAAACATGATGCCAAAATAATTTTCTCATATTTATCCTTAAGGAAAATGATTCTTTGAAGGAGGAGGGAATGTTAGGGTCCTACCCTAACCTCGCTACTTTAGGATACCTAGGAGTTATTTAATTTTTGTATGCATCCATATTTCTTGAATACATCCCATTGGACAGTAGTAGATATTTTTTTAATTTAAAACAATTCCTTTTATAAGGCCCACTAAATATTCGATACCTATTAGTGACAAAAACACAAGTAGTTAGGGTTTTTCCTGTTGAAAACCTATTTAAAGAGATAGGAGGCAATTGAATGCTTGTCTTGTGTTGTTACATTTAGATCTTGTTCATGTAAATTCATTGATCAATGTTAGTTCATACATATTCATACTTAGTCTTTTTCCTTTACTCCTATGTTCCTTGTATGTTCTTTAATTAGTTAATTTTCTCTTTGAAATGTGGGTTGCAAATCAGGCTATTGTCATGTCTCGAAGTCCAAAAACCCACAAGTTTATACTTAGTCACCTTTTAGGAATGTAACACTTCGTTGTTTTTGTGTGTTCTGGGAGTCCCGTTGTGGGAGACCAACCCATCTCTATCCCTCAAAATCTCATGTTAGAATGACCCTTTCTACTTTTGTCTCCTGTAAACTTCATTTCTTACCTTTTTATACTTTAGCCAATTTTATTGAATGTGAATGCGGGATAACCTTCCTCTTCATTTTCATTTTTCCCTCATGTTTGTTTCCCACAACCTGCAATCTTTCATTCTCCAAAATGACTCATCCACTTCCGCAACTCAGAAAACCATCGTTTTCTTATAGTTAGTCTATTTTATCATTGTGGATGCGAGAATCCCATCTTTCCTACCATTTCAAGTCTTCATGTACGCAATCACGGACTCATCATATTGCACTTTCCATTTCTCACTTTTCATTTCCATACTTAACAATTTTTCTTGTTTCCCCACACCACATTACCATTCCTGATGACATTTACTTCCCCTTCACCATGTCAATTGCCACTTCTGTGAACCTAAATACCGTTATTAAGTGGGGAAGATTGTGTAAATCGTTGTAATAAATTCTAAATATTATTGTGCAAGATAACAACCTTGAAATAAGAGCTATGGAAGTTAATAATTAAGGAAACACGTGGTAAATTTAATAAAGAGTTAAATTGTCATGTTTTAAAAGGATTATATCGGCAGGCGCACCACCTATTTGTAAAAATAAATTAGTGTAAAGACATGTCAAGTAGAATAAAGGACTTTTATTATGGAAATACACTTAACACTCTCAAATGAGAAGATCGTCAGTTCTAGTGGTTGCAAGCCTATAAGTGATATTTGGCTCTTTCCCCCATAAAGAAGGAAATAAACAATGTTTGGATTTCAAGCATAGCATTAGTTGAATGTGTGTTTGAGGTGACATAATTCAAAGATCTAGTTCTCTAGTGTGCGTATAAGTTTGAAACATAAATAAGAATTGTTCAAACCAAGGGGAAGCTTCTAATCCCCTTGACTCCCTCATCTTTCAGAAGAATTTTGTCACTCCCAAACCCCACCATGCATTTCAAGAATGAGGAAGAAGATGAATATTTGTAACAACACCGAGGAAGAGAAGAGCTCCTCGAGAACTATCTTGCTAACCTGAGAATTGATATCAATTTTTCTCAGGTTGAGGTAAGTTCTTTGAAAGAGTCATAGAAATAATTCTCCTGGATTTATGTCTGTAATATTTGGAATAGAACCCACAACATCTATGCCAAATTTGATAGTTTGTATTCTTCACTTTGATGATCATGAAGAATCCCTGATTAACTAGGGATAAATTATTTCAAATGAGATATCATTTCGACTAGGTGGCTTAAGAAAAACCCAAATTTTTTATATAACTTCTTATTTGGTCTATGTTATAACCTATTGTCACATATTTGAATACTTTCCTCGGGAAAGGAATATTGATTTCAAGGCATAACTAACTTTTGTTTTTTACCTAGAGTTATGGAGACACAAATCCCAATACAATTTCTACGCGGTCCAAAATGATTTTATTTATATTTTCAAACAAATAATTCATGGTCCTACTGCATCGAGAGTTTCACTAAAGGTTGCCTCCTTTCTCACCTAGAAATGAATTTTTGAAACTTTGGAGGATTTTAGTTTTTAAGATTGTTTGGTTTTTCTAGGAAACCCTTCTTTCTCCCCTTTTATGTTTTTTATATACTCTTTGTCATCAAGGTGTGCATATAGTATAAATATCATGCACACTTTTTCAATGAGAAAATAAAGAAACAATTCATTCAACTACCATGGAGGGTTGGGGAAATTGTTTTCAAGCATATTTCCCACTTAGATGAATTTGCAGGTCAATTATATCAACTTGGATTAAAGGAAGCTCAATGCATCAAGATTTTTTACCCTAAAATCATATTTTCTGCACACATGTCCTTAATTGGATATTATTCATATTTTTTTAAATCTGTACAATTTGAAGAAGCAAGGGACAATCAAAATCTCCCTAAGGCCTCTATTGAATACTCCATGAATGATGTTGAAGAACTAGAAAGAATTCATGAGTTCTACAGACAAAATGGTTGAGAAGCAACCAAAAAGAACCCTAATTCACCAAAATTTTCACACAAAGGTACTTCTATTAAAAAAAAACCTAGAAGTAGTGGTTTAGAAACAAGAAGAAAATATGATAGAAATTTAGATGACGATGGTGATAAACAACCTAGATAGAAAAATTGGAAAAATGTGATGTTGTTCATACTTCCATTAAAATAAAGAGAGAAAATAAAAAAATAGGACTAGATGTACCTAAAATTGAGGAAAGTGCCCGAGCCATGGAAGTAGATAAAGTGATAGAAGAAGCTATCTAGTCTAAACATAGATTGGTGGAAACTAAGGAGATTATTGAGGGTTTGGATACCCAAGAGCTATATATATTTGAAGAATAATATGTTACACTTCACCACATGGAATACCACAAGAATTCTAATAAATTATTAATAAAAAAAGTTGATATGAAAATAAGAAAGTTTCTGAAAAATGGAAATCAGAAACTGATTTTTAGGGTGTTGCAACGTTGAAAATAGTGCAATTTGCTAAGGCGACTGAGGGAGCATTAAAATGATCTATTTTTTATATTGAAAAATAAAATTCATTTTTAAAGGAAAGGAAAAAGGAATTGGAGAAATATCTAATTCCAAAACCATTATTTCTCGAACCTTTAACTGCAATTCACCCAATACTTACCCCCAAAGATGTCCCTAAACCACTTCAAAATTGAGGGGTTCATCTAGTTTATTATTGGCTATGATAAAATATTTTTGAGATGGTATCCATAAGAAAATGGACCTAATCCTTGAAATCTAGGAGTTAGCACAGATTTCAACTAGTTTCTCAACAAAGATTATGCATTTTAGGGAATATATCCAAAAGGACTTAGAAAATGATGAAGGTTTTTACAACGAAGTTGTGGGAACATTTGCAGCAAAATTTTCAAGCCTAAGTGACACCCATAGAAGAGAACAAAAAATACCCTCTAGTATTTGAATGAAATAGATTAACAATTGTTGGATGAAATGATTAAATGATTAAGAGAATTGCTGCTTGAGAACATAGTTACCAACTTAACGAGTACTCTACAGAGTTCTCATTTTTGTGGGGTCACATTTTTTACCCCTTTTTTAACAATGGTGCTACTAGTAGCACCCCCCCCCTCCCTTTTTAGGTGGTTTTTTGATATTTTAAATTTTTTAATCCACAATGTTTCCACATCATTTTTTTAAATGCTTATTTTTCATCTATTTTAAATTTTTTCTAAAAAAAATTTCAACGGTGTTTTTGGCCATTTTTCCATGTTTCTTTCCATATTAATAATATTTTTACCATTTACTTTTTTGAAATTAAGATTTTTCATATAATTGTGTCTCCTTAATTACACCGATAGGCGTATGCCTATTGACAATGGACACAATTAATAATCTTTTAACCTTAAATCCTAATTTGATGGTTGTGCATTGAAGATACTGGCATATTCTTAGTCATCCTTTAAAATCAATGAGTCAGATTAGTTATTCATAACTTCCTTGCATTTATGAAGGCATCCGTTAACATGTTTACTTTCTTACATTTACCTAATCACATTATAAAATTAATGTAAGGATATATAATTGCCACGTCTAAATGATTAAGAAGGATTAATATCTATTCAAGCCACATTTATATCATTAAGAAACACTACACATGTTTCATGTTGGGGGCATGCTTTGATTTCCTTCACTACATTTAGGTTTTTTTTATTTACATTTTTTTAACAGGTACAATCCATATTCCTTTCCACTTGTTTGTTCTAATACATGCCTCCTTCCAAGACACAACCAAATACCCCTCCAATTCTTGTTGTAATAGCCTATTGGATTTGATCATCCACAGTTATGTGGCTTTTCTAATTAATATATTGTTCCATACTTTTAAAATATAGTGGAAATCATCATTTTTAACACATTGTTTACCTTTACTTCAATACATAGAAAATAATTGTTAAATAACACTATTTTTTAATATTTAGCAAAAAATATACATTTTACAGCCATATATAATAAAAAATCTGTACATTTTTTTACCTATTCATTTAAAATAATTTGTCAAATAAAGCATTTTTATGGACACAATTTAACAAAAGAGTGAAAATTTTATAAAATAATTAACATTTTTTCCATATTTTTATACATTTGAAGTAAAAAAATGACAATATTTAATAAAAAATTCCCTAGTATAGTGATTCACATACAAATAAAATGAAAAAGAAAACAATAAAAAGATTCATCATAAAAAAATAATAGATCTAGATATTCATTCTTATTTTAAAATCTGAAAGTCAAAACATTACAGTTATAGCTCATCAAAAATTTGCAAACTTGAGAATCATCTTCAAGGGCAACTTAAAACTAATCAACAATATCATATATCCAAAATTCATCATTCTCAACAAACACATTATCATGTTCTTCGACATCATTTTGTTCTTGCATTATGTCATTTTTTTCTTCCATTGGGTCTTTGATATCCACAAGTTCTCCAAAGTGATCATTTCCAATCAATCCTCCTAATGGTACTTGAGGTTCCTTTGACATTTTTTCCACCTTTGATTCACTAAAATCTCCTTTCCTCAATCCAAATTCTTTCATTTCATTTGGAAGAGTCGGAATAGAATTTATTCTTTGTTGAATAAAACTGAACTACATTAGGTCACTTTCAATCACTATGAACTTTATTCCTTTCTATAAGAAACATTATAATGTTGTGACCACTCACCAAATACAAAATAAACAATGAAGTCAAATACTGTAAAAATACATAAATTAAAAATAATATAAGATTAAAGTATGATTTCATAAATGTTAGATCATAATTATTACCTAAACCCGATAACAAATCCACAACCCAATATCCTTCGTTTGAAAATGTATCTATAAGATAATTAATTAATTCTTGTGGTTTTTGATAAATGTTAACCATATTTCCTTTCAAATCCTTTTCCTCATATGTTATCTTTCTAACCACAACATTGTATACCAATAAACTACTAGGATTCTCTCAACCATTTGCATTGATAAGAATAGAATTATAAGAATCATCTTTTGTCTAGGTTGTAAGATGTATATTCTCAAAATCGTGTTTAAATGGTTCTCTATTGGATCTATGAATATTAGGATTGTTCCTGTAACATAAATAAGTGCAAATTCAGTTAAATTGTGAATTAATAAAATTGTTTTCTAATCTTAATTGCTAAATATACACTTTCAGTATCTTACCAAATAAAATGCATCCTTGTCATTTATTTTCCCTTGAAGTTTGATTGTACTAATCCTTGTTGCGTATCTGAATGACATACCATAAATCTCCAAAATGGTGATGTTGTGACTTCTGTAAATCCCATAACCACTTTATTCAAATATATTTAGGTATAAGGCTCGGTATCATATCCAATGTTTTGGATGTTATAACCATAAGGGATATCCAAAATAACTAGGGAGTATTCTTTTTTAGGAACATTATTTACAGGTTGTTCACAATCACCTAATATCACTTTATACTGAACAGTTTTGATCCCATTACAAATGTAATGATCAAGGGTGTCATCAAGTTCAATAGTTTGAACACATCTCCTTCTTTCTCTTTCAATCTTGGCTTCTTGAATAAAACTTTTGAAGGTTTCAGGTACTCCATATGCATTTTTCTTTGGTATCTTTAATGAAAAAAAAAAACATATAGCTATATATCTATAACTATTAAAATCGAAATAAATTAACTTACAAATGAATAATATCAATGTAATAAATAAACATATGTTTTTGAATGCAACAAAAAATTGTTTCAATACTATTGTGGAGATTGAATATTGACAGTTGAGTTTAACATCATCCCAACTTTATCATTCAACATCTTAACCATTTCATCTTGCATTCTCATATACACCTTGTGACTAAATAAAATAAATAAATAATGTTATAATGATATATATAATAAAATAATTAGACCATTGATATGTTAAACTAAAAAAATTAATTGTCATGTCGTAACATAAATAAAACTAACTCAACAAACTTACTTTTTAAATTCATCACACATTTCTTCCATTGAAAATTCATTCAACCTTACATGTGATAATTTAACTATGATAAGTTTCTCATCCTCCACTGCATGTATTGTTCTCCAAGGTGTTATAATCATATCATCTAGAAGATTTTTTTTTTCAGGACCTATCTTACTTGTGCCACATAATAATAGTTTAGACTTCTTAACTCTCTGATTTTTTATACTAATATTTTACCATAGTGTGAAGATATCATGTATTAAAACCCATACATATCCAATTCTAAATCCCAATTGAAAATAACTATCAACGAATCTAAATAAATCACTTTCTTTGTAATTTTTTTCTTTTTCATTTTCATCATCAAGTGGAAAGCCTATTTCCATACAACATTGCTTCTGAAACTTGTCATCAACATTTCATCTCTCCCCATGAAATATTTTAGAAAAATCATTATGGATGAATCTCACCCTTTGAATGAAATTCATGGACATTCTGTACTCATCATATTTTGTATGATCCCATGCCAATAGCGTTGCTTCTGAATCTATTAAACCAACATAAATTTTGCATTTGAATGTCTCAAAAATAGGATTTTTGGGATATTCTTTCATTAATTCTCTTCTAGGCTCTGCAAAATGATTTCCTCCAATCACATAATATTTGTAGTCAAAACATTTTGATCTATCAAATTCTTCTCTCCTATGAACTTCCATTAGGTCAACAAGAACTAGGTAGACAACCACATGTGCATATGTATTGTACCTAATCAATGTTTTCAAATTGTGAATATATAAGTGATGCAGTTTTCTAATTTGATATTTTTTATGCCCTTATGTGGGTTTATAAATTTTCTTCACATTCAAGTGAAATGTATGGCCATCATCCACTAATTATGTCATCCTCAACCTATTTCGAATGGAATTTTGTGTTTTTTTCATAATACCATCCTGTAAATCAACACCTGGTGTTATTATTTCTCTTCTACCTTTAGGAATTTCATTATGATATTCATATCTAATGATGGATTCTTGAACATCATCAACAACATTTTCTTTCTTACTCTTATGATTTAAATGGGTTTCATCTAAATCAACGATATATTCATAATGAATAGGAATGTAATCATCGTTGGCCATCACTCTTTTGTGTTTATCTTGTTTATTCTTTGTGTGAGAAGGAGTGATAACCTCATTGGGACTAATCTCAACAAAATTTTCATTTGGATTTTCCTCATTTTCAAATGTAACCCTTTTAGGATTTCTAGAATGAGGACTTTTCTTTCTTCATTCATGTTCTTCTCTGTCTACTCTTACAGCTTCAGCCTTGGTTACTTTTTGTTTCTTTTTTCTTCCTTCTTGTGTCTTTTCAATATGAAAATCATTGATGACATCCATGATATTATTCTCTATAGAATAAATCCCCACTAACATATGTTAAATTCGTTCATCAAAATCCTGTAAAAATTAAAATATAACATTTCCATGTTAAATAAAATTAAAAAAATAACATCATACTAAAAATAATAAAGGATGTAAAAATAAAAATAAAAAAAACTTACATTTCCTTTCTCAATGTCATCAATTATGTATGCACAGAATTTTTTAAAACACTCATCCTTGCTATAATTGTTCAGTTTCAAACAATATCTAATCTTGATATAAGTCCTGCCTTGTTTGACAAGTGCATAAAAAATATATATGTTTGGCACCAAACATATATCTCGTAACAAGCCAAGTGCCTAGTAATTTCCTTGCACATGTTCAAACTTAGAACAATACAAGTATAGATGTTCACCATTGTTTCCTTGATTGTCTTTAACAAACTAAGAATATTCCAATTTGTTTTCACCTTCCACATATTTCCACTCTCTAACATTCTCCATTTCCCTTGACATCTTAGGTGTTGTGCTATCAATTTTTTTCCTAGCATTCATGGAGGTCCCATTTGCAATTTTGGATGCCATTATTGTAGGTCATGATTTAGATATATTCATAGATAATCTCTTTCCTTCCATTTTTCTTATATGGAAAAAAACATAGGACTTTTATATTGTAACAAATTAGAAAAAAAATGTTGACTATAACAACTAAGTTAAAAAAAATTAAAAAACATGTTGACCCATGGAGTTACCGAGGTGATGTTGGGACCAATCCTTGGCTTACAAGGGCTAAGAAAATCTTAGGAATTTCCCCAAATAACCACATGGCCAAGCCATGGATGTGCCCAAGTCTTGGTCATGGGGTTTTCCCCCTCGCGGCCAAGCCATGGGAATGCCCAGGGCTTGGTCGCGGGGCTGGCTGAGCTAGGGTGATGTCGGGAACTCCCCCAATCCCTGCGTCCAACCCCTCGACACACTAGGGGCTTGGTTGCCAGAGGGCTTGGGTGATGTCGAGCATTTTCCTGAGCACCCTCGTAGGATAAATCAAAGTCTTGCATGGGAGGGTAATTCTTCCTAGTAACCACCATGGGCCGGAACTATAAAAATTTCAGAAAAAAACAATAAAAAGTGTAATTTTTTCTAAAAATCTATATCCAAATTTGCTTTTTTTTTCTTCTTTTTTATAACAACTCCTCTGTTACGTCATAAAATAAATTGAGAAAACAATAAGAGATATTATTATTTTTTTAGCATCAATAGAACAAGTGAAACATGATATTAACATACTTGAGTAATACACAATCTATTTGATTCATCTCATTGCACAAATAGATTTAGATACAACTTTAAGGTATTAAGGATCTGTCATATCATATAACATCACATACAAAGTCTACCCACCCAACCTTTCCTGCAAGGTTAGGACTCCAGGATTCATATGATTGATTTTGACCATTTACAGTCTCAATACTGGAGACTGTTATGAGGAACAAGGAAGTATCTAATTCCCATAACTTTAATCTATTTTGATATTCAACTATAATTCTCAGCATTCCTTACTACAAATTCTTCAAAAATAACACAGAGAATCTGGTATCTTAGTCATCACTTAATAACACATTATATATTATTAAAATAATTATTCATCTTACTAATTTAAAGGTTAGGAAGGATTTTCAATAGTATCATGACAGAAAATTAACAGTAAAAACCAGAGATCCTTAAATAGACAATCTATCATTTATGACAGTTTCAATTTTACTCATGTTTACTTGGAATAAGTGTGACAACCCTACAGGTTACAACCAAGTAGATAAATATTTGATCTACATAAAAATTTGAAAGAGGAAAATAAAAGAAGAGAAAATCTCTCAACACAGAGGAAATTGTAAGCTTACTATGTACTTTATGAAGTAACTGATATTGTAATGAATAAATTATGCAATCGAGTGGAAGTCTATTATGAGAATGAGTTAAAAAGTTCTATAAGAAACCCAAATTTTATGTTCTGGGTGTCACAGTGCAAACACTTCCAGAGCCAATTCTAGAAGTGTAAAATCAAGCCCCTTTAAGGCCCAAGTTCAGAAGAAACAACACACGATGAAAAAAGACCACTCAAGGTGGGCGAAGGCCTTACCTTTTGGAAAAATGAAGCTCAGGAGATATAGTTCGAACTTACTTATGGGAGGTGTAAAGTGCACAAACAACAATTATAATCCAGAGATCAGGAGAAAAATCATGTGCAGGGAACCAAAAGTTTGAAATCCCTTTGAAGGAATTAGAGGATGAGATCTAATTGTGAGGAGTCAGAATCCACAAAACCATCCAATAAGACATGAGTAGTGCACTCATTAAACCCTGACACCTTTGAGCTTCGTCACTTCAACAAATATGAGCTATTTATATTAAGTGAGCCCCGAAGCTCAAAGTTGGGAAGTGCAACTACACTGTAGATTGGTGAGTGAATACTAGTCGTTGGACCCATAAGAGTTAGAAAATTTGGAAAGTTTGAGTCCTAATTGTCTAATAGATAAGAAACTTAGAAGCTATGGAGTCTCAGAGTAATGTTCAGTCGTAGATCTAGCGATCAATTGAGGATCGTTAGATTTATGAGCCTTATCTCTTCGGAGTTTCGGTAATTCGATACTCTGACGAAATTAGCATTGTGATGTTAAATGTTAAGGAACTCCCGAAGTCCCGAAGTCTGGAGAAAATATTCATCATCATTTGATGGAAAGATGTGAGTCATAGATCACTAAGTTATTAAGGATTCAGTGCATTGACTAGTTTCAGAGGTAGTTGGTAAGGATTAAGAAAACCTGGAGTTCCACAGTCCTGGAGTGAAGGATAACCATACATATAGTGATCGATCAAGGACCGTTAGATCTTTGAACCTTTGTCCTTTGGAGGTATGATAGTTCGACACTCCAGAGGAAAAGATTTGTTGTTGTAGAAGGATGAGGAATTCTCGGAGTTCTGAATTCTATATTGTATGACAATCGCTGATCTAAGGAGGGGTGTAATTCATCAGATCTCCAAGCCCTTTGGTGGTTCGACAATCTAGGTGAAACAATCTAAAGTTTTGAAAGTGGATAAAAAACATGAAGCCCAGAGATGCGAAATAAATCTCCAATGTAGATTCTCACATGAAGAGAATCTTCACCAACTCTTAGATTAAATTCATAAAATTTTATGAGGAAAGTGGAAAGATAGGGTTAACTTACAATTGTTGGTCAACCTTTATTAAGACTGAATTCGACTGGTAACACTTCGGATGAAAACGAGTCTTGAAGTTGAAAACCTCCAGAGAACCAGAGTCCTAAATCTACGAATAACACTCTTTTTGTCATCACTAGGTTCTAGCCCATGGTCACATGCATGAATTTTCAAGGAAGAAGGGATAATGCACTACAGGTTAAAAAAAAAATCCAACTCTAGAAACTTTTAACAGGCTTTCCACAATCCTGAAAAGTTTTGGATTCAAACTACAAATAAACATAGCCATCCATACTACATATACTTCGGATTTATCAACAAATTTGATAGAGAAAAACATGATATAAAATTGGATTTGACGAAATTCAACAAAGGTCCATACTACAACGAAATTGAATTGACATAAGCGTTAACAGGAAAATGATACAAAGTTTCAGATCTAGAATGAAGTTTGACAGAGATTCCATCCTATGAATTTATTTGGATTTAAATGAAATTAAACAGTGAAACTCACGATATAATTTCAGAACTAACTCCTTGGTTTACCAACAAACAATGTACTGTTAAATTTCTAAAATAATCTCAACTAAAAAATTCAGATCATTCAAACTTTAAATATAGATATAATACAAAAATTAGAACATATTACATTCATAATATAAATTTGAATTTCACAATGAGGATCAAGCCACCCCAATTTAGAGAGTGGAAAACTTCCTGAATTACAAAGAAAATTTAAATATAAACACTGTAAATATTATTCGTGGCAGCAAAATCTGAGTTAATATTCGTTGAGAACAATTGTAAAAATTTGGCATCAAGGATTTCCAGTGATTCTATAGTGACCCTATCAGTCTAACATACTACTACACTAATGATACAAATAAATTCATAATATAAAAATATTGGGACCAATGAAAGTTGTGTAATGAAGATTCCCTTCAAATTCTTGAACTCCTTCCTTTCCTTCTCTTGCTAATCATAGAGACTTCATCGATACCTCCAAGTTAATGCTATGGGTACACTTTTTCCCCCTTATCCCCCTAAGCCACAAAGGGGCCACACACAAGAAACCAAGAAAAATAGCTCCAAGACTTTCCCTCACAAGGAAGAGCTTAAACTCTTTTTACAAGCTTGGTATCCCAACTCTCACAAGTAAAATAGATTCCAATAAAAATTTTGCAACATAACACTTCTCAGCAAATCAACCCCCTTTCCCTTCTACCTTATTTGTTTTTATAAAAATTTCTTCCCTGACACATGTGCTCATGCGCATATAATCAAATTTTTAGTTAATTTTAATTTGGATTATTCACTCACAGAATTGTCATATCTCCCCAAGTTACACCAATATTTACCAATTTAATTTTATTTAAAAAGGTCAAATTCCCTCACATTCTTGAATGTGTTCTTTGTTTCACTCTAAGGTGTCCCTTTGTTCCCTAGATTCTCATTTAAGAAGTGTCTCCTAACTACATATTAGTTGGATTTGGATTAGGAGTCTTATTCTAATTAGACTAGTGTATTTTGACTCTAGATTCTATTCTATGTACACCCAACCTCTCAAGTTATTATTTATTTCCATTTCAAAATTCATTTTTATTAAATTCATGCACACATGTGCATTTCATCCACTCTTTATATTTTTACCACCTTTTTCCTAGTATTAGATTTATCCCAATTTTAATATTTTAGATAGTTCCCAAATCAAACTTAGACTTAGGCATTGACTCTTGTTAGACTTTTCCATTAATAATCTATTGTTTAATTAATTAGTTAATCCAAGAACGTCTAATTATTTCAATGTTTTCGAGGCCACCTAGATTTATTGACTTCAAGTTTTAAATTATGCGGTGTTCCCTTCAAGACGCACCTCTGTGCTCCAAGGGTTCCACTCACCTTAGACTTGTTTTGGAAGTTTTCGAACCCTTGGAGACAAAACCCCACTCGATGAACCTTGTGAGAGACTAAGGGATTCTAAGGAATAAGGACTCTACCTTATTGCGTGCTCCTTAGAAATATTTATGATCGATTGTCTTAGTCTTCCTTCATGGCATCGTGGACCTTTTGAACTAGGTAATTGTTAACCTACCATTCAAAAAATGATGGGAGTGCTACTTGGATATGGTAGGGATGTTTTTACACCTCTCCCTCAAATGCATGGTTTATGTACATGGCCCCTCTACACCTTATGTGAGTCAGATTAGCAAGCAACTTCAAGCCTGCATCCACTGACAAAAACACTATCAATAATTCCATATACATAAATCATACTATAATAAATCATACAACACATGTGTGTAAAATGAAATACTAATAAATAAAATCCACTTGCTGACTCAATCTGGATTCCAAGGGAATCCATCGATGACATTGTTTGCCCTTGACCAAGTTTTGAGGGAACAATGGTCATGTTTGACCAATTTTGGAACTTCGATAGGCTAGCCGAAGATGGAGCGCCCAGGTTGAGCTAAGATCATGGGATCTCACTCATTTTGTACGCTTGTGGACCCAACAAAGGTTTTACTAGGGTTTATGTAACAGGTTATGGGATGTCGGCCCATGGTTTTACCCATGATTAGGCCTTTTTGTAAATGTGTAAATAAGTAGCTAAGTGATGTAAGAGGGGGGTGATGATAGTTTTCTATGTACAACATATGTTGTAAGCGTTAATGTTGTCTTAGTGCAAGAGGTTGTAAGTGGATTTGAGCAGACAAACTGTGTAAAGTATGGATTTGTGCTACTAAGGAGTTGGCTTTGTGCCTTGACCTAATTTTGGGAAGTAGGATCTGGTGTGTTGCGCGTAGATCTCTTGTCCTCTGCATAGTTTGGCTTTGTGGTTTTGTGTATAGGAGCAGATGAATGTAAGAATATTGAAGACTAATAAAGAAGAAGAAGTTGTTGGTGGATGTAGCCCCACACTGGGGTGAACCACGTATATATTGTGTCTTGATGTCCTTTGTGCGATGTGGATTATGTTGTTTATCTTCTTAGTGTTGTTGTTATAATGTATGATGAATGCATTTGATGTTGTTTCTTAGTTCTTAAGGGTATTTGAATGCTATATTTGAACTAATGCTATGTGCTAAGTGATTTAGAATGGTTGATCTATATTTTTACTGTGTTGATTTGTAATAAGGGTTAATCTGCAATGTGAATGATATTGATGAACTAATTCATATTGTTGTTTAAGTTCTCTGTTAAGTGTTGTAATCACATATATGTGTCCCAACTTGGTTGTAGACACCCGAGTCCTGCAACCCCCCTACCTCTACCTCGGGCGAGACTTCATCTGCTTCGTAGGTGTTGCCGAAAGGGTTGGTAGTTAGGGATTTTTTGGTGCGTTATTGAAGCATTGAACCTTGGTTCTTCCCCTGTGCCAACAAATGGTTCTGATGTCGACACTTGAAACTGTGATTGTTGAGAACTGAAGAAAAGATAAATCTTTGTGCATAGATTTGTTGTTGTATTGCGCAGTATTCTAACTTGTGAAGCTTTGTGCTAAGAAAGAAACCTAATCTAAAGAAAAGAGGTAAGATCTTAAAGCTTTGTGCTCTGGTAAAGTTAAGATAAGTGGAAATTTTTTCTTCGAAAGCATGAATCTAGGTATGTTTGATAGATTTTGTCCTAGTATACAAGCTAGGGTAAAGTTAGAAGAAAGCATAGATCTGAATAAATTTGATAGAAATAGAGAAAGATAAGTTATTCCTATGCATAGAAAGAATTTTTGGACTAATACGTGGATGTAGGAACCTAGAAAGAATTTTTGTAGATCGCAGGTCTAGCACTGTGATCCCAGTATGAAGAAAAGGAAAGGTTGGGGCTCATTTAAAAGAAAGAGAGGATTGACATTGTGTTATCATTGTAGAAGACCGAGACATATTTCTAAGGAATGCCCTAGTATAGGTCCTATTTTTCTTTATTGTAAAGTTATTGGTCATGAGGTTAAGGATTTCCCAAGGATGATTGCTAAAGTTGAAAAGATGAACATGAGACAAGAAAACTATAAAGAAGGTAAAGAGACTAAGGATATGTTAGAGAATCATAAAGAGAATGAATCAAAGAAAGATCAAACTCTGTTAGTACAATTAAAAAAAGATATGGATGACCACAAGGATGTCGGTTTTTCAGAGATATTGAAAGAAAAACAACGCATAGTTACAAGAATAGAAGACTTTGACATAGATTGTGTATTGGATGAAGAAACACATGTGAATATTATTCTAAAAATCATGTGGGAAATGTTGGGAAAGCCTGCTATGGTACTTTCATTGGGAAGGATAGGCTTGTTTAAAGGAAAGAGGATAACCCTATGTGGAAGAGTTACTAATATACCTATGATTGCTCATGAAACATCGAAAAAAAAAGACTTTGAAGTTATTAGGTTTGTTGATAACAATGCTCATTTTCCACTTTTATTAGGAAATACTTAGATTGATAAGGATCAGATCAGAAGGAAAGCAGAGAAAGAAGCTACAGAACAGAAAAATAAAGAACTAAGGGAATTCATAACTAGAAAAATAGAGTGACTAATAGAAGAACAAGAGGATAGGTCAAAGAAAAAGAGGGCCAAAGACTTAGTTGTTGAAGTTGAAAGAATGCAGGAAGGCTTAAAAAACCTGTCCATGTAGGAAAGAAGTATAGCCATCCAGGAAATAGTAAGAGAAGGGACATTAACCTCAGAATCTATAAGAGAACATCTGTAGTGTGAAGTCCTTTCACCGGGACAAAACAAGAAGACAAATGGGAAGAGGACTCTAGAAATTGTTGGAGAAGCTTAGATCATAGGAAAGAAGGCCAGGAAGATCAATAAGAAGAAAGCTAATATGTAGTAAGCTACAAAAAATAGAAGGAAGACGTCATAGGAGGTAGATATACATAACTTGAACCTATCCGGAATAGCAGAACCACACAGAATGGGACTTCGCCACGACAAATCAATCTGACCGTTGGAGCTACCCTGACCATTAGAATGACACCCCGAAATGACTAGAAAATGCAGTTATGAGAAAATGGATCATTGAGACTAAGCCATAATGGATAGATTCACATTGATGGATGAATTCCTACGTGTTGGAGGAATCTGTTACGATGCTTTCTCATTTAACCTGTCGGATGTTACTCCAGGACCACTTTTTGCAATCCATGATATCCAAGTTAACAGAGAATCCTATGTATCACACTGTGATTTCTATACCTCACCATCTGATCGATTACCTCACTTGTCCATTTTCCTACCTTCTCTATTTGGTTACAAGTTGTAACGACCCTTGATTATTAATTATAATTAATTTAATAATATAATCCTAGAAATTGTTTCTTATATAATATTAATTAAATTAATCATCATTAATTAATTGTTCATAATTGTTAATGGTTATTTAATTATTAATAGAGTTGACAATTTAACTTGTTAAAACTTACGTATATGAATGGATAACATATTAATGAATGGATAAGATATTTAATGAATGGATAAGATATTTAATAATGGGATAAGATACTAGGTGGGGGAGTAAATGAAGGGAAGGCGATGAAGGAGGAATAAGGGGGGGAAAGGAGTTTGGAGGGAGGATTATTCGATGGGAGTTGGGGATGAATTTTGGAGCAGGAATTAGCAGAGGGAAATTTGGATTGGAAATTAAACAGTGCACCGAGGGTTGCTGGGGGTTTTGGGCACGGAGGGCTAGGATATCCGTTGATATCCTAGGGCTAGGAGCTAACTAGTCGACAGGGAGGTCGGTTTTGGGTAGTGTTCCAAAGAAGCGGGAACGAAGCAAGCTAAGGAAGCAAGCTGAGGATAGCATCAGAGTTAAGGTATTTAATTCAAATTTATGGATTGTTTTAATTAGATTTATTACTCATTGATAAATTTTACTTGCGTAAGTGTTGAGAAAATTTGGAATTTTTTTTTTTTATAAACCTAGTAGAAATTCTGTACATTTGGTAGAATTACTAGCTATTAATTTAAAACTGGTCTTTACATTTGGTATCAGAGCTTAGTTGAAATACTGGAGCCTTGAGGGCCAAAGTCCCTCCTGCCTAACCTGCAAACCAAACCAAACGCATTATTAAATGATAATATATATATATATATATATATATATATATGTATATATAAATGCAACAAGAATGGAAAATGTAAATGCAAAATTCATCGAAGTAAAAAAAAATTGGTAACTTATTTGGGTTTGGCTGAATTGGATTGAATTATTCCAGGAATATGAAGGAAATATGGGTTTTCATTTTACTTTTTCTTTTATTTATTTGCTTATTCTTCCATAGTTTACTTCTAGAATTACAAAGAATTGCAAACTATTACAAACTGGAATTACAAACAATTGCAAACAATTTATTTCCATTGTTATACAAAAAAAAATTTACGAACAGTTTACATAGTTATACAAAGAATTACAAACAGTT
>JASDQU011440235.1:0-17889 GCA_032191745.1 Picea mariana | reverse complement strand
TGGGTTATTATGCAACCTCTTTTGAATGTGAAAAGGGGCTCTTTAGGGCACAATTAGGTCTTTGACCAGCCTCCCCATGCAGATTGAGCTCGGATTTGATGTCAAATCGACTTGGGAGCCGATCCATTAGTGGTTGGGAGGCCGACCAGCTTCATAAATGCGTCGTTTGGCAGGCACGTGGGTTTTTCACCCCACAGCCGCGCATATGTGCTCCAAGTACGAAGACGTTGCGCGCGCGCCCAGTGGGTGCACAACGCCTTTTAATTTTTGGGCTATTTTGCATAGTTTTGACCCTTTTTTTGTGCTGTGGAATTAATCCTTGTGCCATGAATGACTGTTTTTCTGTGTTGATGATGCAGAGTTCTTGTCGCCCTGTGCGGACGAAATTTCAGTGATAACAAATAGGAATGCCAAAAACCCTAGACATCTAAGAATGTAACCCTAGGAGATGAAGCACCAAAAGTCATGTGGGCCCCATTGGGGTAAGTTAGTACATCAACTTCTCGGGGTTGTAACTTTGCAAACGATCTTCATTTTAGGTGCATGATAGCCCGTTGGAAATATCTATCCGAGGAATACACATGTTGCTACCAGAATTGACTAACACCATTGTTTGACTGTGGCGAGCCCTAAAAACATTGTTTAGGGCCTCGAAATGGCCCCGAAAGTCAGGGACCCAAAAAGTAGGAAAAACCGCCAAACTGGAAAACTACCAAAATGAGCTAGTTGGAATAGGTGGGAGGCCACCGACATCCATCTGGATCAATCCTTCCCCCTTAAGAAGAAGTGGTCTCCATTGCATTGAGTTCCCCCATCATATGAGGAAATGTTTGTTGAATTTGGCCCTGGGTTAGCCACTTGCCTTGGTGCAGGAGCCACCTTGCTTTGACAACTTGATAAATATGGATCCTTTGCTGGCAAGTGCCCTTGACATGTGTGTCCACAATATGATCATTGGATGCCTATTGTATGAAGTCGTGGTTGAGCTATGTTGGTGTTAATTGTTCTGCTATCTATGAGGTGTCCAATAATGGTGGGAAATAAGGCAAAAGGAGATCCACGTTGACCACCGGGTGTAAGCCAAGGAAAGGAGGAATGTTGAGCTCAAAAGAATTATCACCCACATCCTTGGTGATGGTGTATGTCCCATAATGGAGTTGGCGAAGCTTCTGATAGGATCCTATAAGGTGTTCTTTCTGTAAGTGAAACCAAACGTTTTCGCCCACCTGAAACTTATGTGGAACTTGGTGTTGATCATGGCGTTGCTTATACTTGGCATTAGAATTTTGTAGAATATCTTGAAACTATTGGCAGATGTGCTGGATCCTCTCAATGGACTGGGTGGCTTTCTTATCTTCAATTGGAGCAGGGGATGAGTTGGTCGAGGTGGCCACAAGGGATAGTGCAACATCCATGGGACCCAATGGTTGGAATCCCAACCCCACTTGAAATGGGTTGTGGTTGTTTGAGCTATGCAAGGCTCAGTTATAGCTATGTTGAACATAGGGAAGAATATCATCCCATGTGTGGGGGTGCTTTGAATTGTACATGTGTAGGTTATGCACGATCATTCAATTTACAACCTCAGTTTGGCCATCTGTCTGGGGTTGGAAGGGCGTGGATTTGGTGGGCTTGGTGTCTAGCAGTGACCAGAGGCTCAACCAAAATGTGTTGAGAAATCGTCTATCTCGATATGAGACAATGGTTTGCAGGATTCCAAAATGTACCCAGACTCGTTCAAAGAAGATCTTGGCAGTGGGCTCTACTGTGATGTTCTTCTTCCAGGCGGCCAAAATCGCTATCTTAGAAAAGCGATCAACAACCAAAAAAACACAGTCATTGCCCCTCTTGGTGTATGGGAGACCCGACATGTATTCCATTGATATGGATTCCCATGGCTTGTTAGGAGTAGGAAGACGGGTGTACAGACCCTGTTTCTTAGTGGTCGTTTTGGCAATAGCGTAGGCAGTGTAGGACCTGATATACTTGCTGACATCCTATCGAAGTTTCGGCCAGTAGAAATGTTTTTGTAGCATTGCCACTATCTTTTCAACGTTGAAGTGTCCTGCCACCTGACTATAGTGGGATTCCCAAATAAGCTTCGTTCACTCACTTGATGGAATGTAGATATGGCCCAGACAACACAACAGTGCATCCTGAAGATGGAAATTAATGACAACTGAGTTTACGCCAAACATTTGGTAGGTGGTGGCGAAGTCTGGGTTTGTCTCATAGAGTAAGGTCCATCCAGAGGTATCATGGCTGCAAGAGTCTAAAACCATGGTGAGTGCCGCGACTGGCGGTCTGCTGAGGCAATCCGCGACTCGGTTGGTACTTCTTGTTTTATACTTTATGTTGAGGTGGAATTGTTTCAAGTATGTGGACCACTTTTGATGGCAGTCATTATGAAATTTTCCTTGTGTCTGCATGAATTGCAGTGGCTTATGATCAGTGTGGATGATTGTCTCCTTCCCAAGAATGTAATGTCTCCATTGGCGGCAGGCTTGCACAATGGAGTACATTTCTTTGTCATAATTAGGGTACTTACAGACAACATCTGATAGTGTCTCACTATGATAGGCCACGAGGTGGCCATGCTGAGTGAGAATATCACCCACAACATAGTCTAAAGCATATTTCTCGATCTCAAAGGGTTGATATAGGTCAGGTAATGAAAGTACTGGAACTGATAACAAGTGATGCTTCAAATCATCAAACACTTGTTGGGACCGTCCCCACACAATTTTTTCCTTACCGGCCAAAGAAATATGGGAGAATCCTAGTACGAACCTGTAGTAGAAATTGGCAAGGCCTAAGAAGCTTTGAAGCTCAGTAAGTGTGGTTGGGGCTGGCCAGCCACTGATGACCTAGATCTTGGATGGATCCACATGTATTCCATGCTAATCAAATATGTAGCCTAGGTAATGGACCTTGTCCATGCCAAAGGATCATTTTTCTAAGTTGATGTATAGCTTGTGTTGTTGCAGGGTGTGCAAAACTTGTTGAATATGTTGCAAGTGTTCCTCCCAAGTATTTTTGTAGATGATGATTTCATCCAGATACACCACTACAAAAGTATTGGTGAATGGTCGTAGGATATCATCCATCATCCTCACTAAAGTGCCTGGAGAATTTTTCAAACCAAAGGTCATGACCAACCATTCAAAAATACCTTCCTTTGACTTGAAGGTGATCTTCCATACATATGTTTGTTCTATCGAGACTTGGTAGTAGCCATACTTTAGATCAATCTTATTGAATTATTTGGCCCCCGTGACCTGATCAGGGAGGTTGTCGATTCGGGTAATCGGGTACTGGTTTTTTACTGTGATTTTATTCAGGGCCTTATAATCAATGTAGAGTCGCCGGGTTGCATATTTCTTCTGTACCAACACAATTGGGATCCCACAAGGAGATGAGTTGGGATGGGTGTGCCCCTTGTGGAGCAGTTATTGGATCTGTCGTTGATCTCCTCATCCTATAATGGAGAGTGGTGGTAGACTGGCCCATCGGGGAGCGGTGCGTTGGGAGTCATATCAATGGGATGATTTACCTGACAGTGTAGAGATACCCTGGTAGTTGAGGAGAAGATATATGAGTATTCTTCCACGACCTTATCCACTTGCTTCTACTGTGTGGAGAGGTCAGTCGTATAAGCCTTGGATGTGCCTGCGATCTTTTTCTTACTTTGAGAGTGAATCATGAAGAAGACAAACTTCCTCGTCTGCGAGATGACCTTCCTGTATTGCTTAGAAAATATCAAGGAAATAGCACTAGGTGGGATTGCCTCGGGTATCCTATACAATTTCTTATTCAAAGTAATAATAACATTGCAAGGCCTAGAATCATATACAACATGATGTTTCCATAAATACGGTTGGCCCAAAATAACATTACAAACTTAGAGAGGAACAACATCACACAATACCTCATCTTTGAAAGGATTGATACCATATGACAGGCAACATTGTTGGCTGACACAGATATCGCTTCCTTGGCAGAGCCATCCAATGGTGAAGGGTTGCAGGTGCGGTGTTGTTAGCAGGGAAAGTTGCTTGACAACCTCTGCTGAGATGAGGTTCTTCTGGCTATAGCTATTAATGATTAAGTTCAATGTGGTACCCTTCACCCACATCTGTGAATGAAAAATGTGCTCTCCTTCCTCTGGCTCCTTTGGTTCACCGGGATGCAGCTTGGTGGTGGCAATGGTAGCACTGGGTTTTGCGTCAATGATCTGTCTCCCCCTTTCTGGTTCTAACTCAGAGTTGGAACTCACATCTGATTCATAGGCTTTCACCTTATCCACCAACGACTGCTCGGAGCGGAAATCAACAGTGTTATGCCAGGGGCTCTTATGGAAGTTGCACCACTTCCCAGTATCTTTATTTGTCTTTCTGGTGTCCTTCTTTTCCTGCTTCTTGGATTGGTTGTCCTAACATTGTCCATCTTTTCTCTGTCCTTTTTTCTATGGGTTAAGGCCGCCCTTTTCTTTCCTTTGTTGTGTGGGATTCCTAGGCCCAAATTTTCGGGTCCTTTGTTTGAGCTTCTACTCGATTTTGACGACATATCTATAGGTCATGCCAAAGGACGAGATGTCTAGAAATTCTATTTCGGTCTGGATGTATCCATGCAGAGCATCACTATACTTGAGCAACATATATCACTCAAAATATTTGATACCCAACTTGGTACGAAAGGCGTGTAATATATTTGTGAACTCGGGCAATGCTTGGTCTCTTTCTTCTCACAGTGTGGTCCATTTTGTATACAGGTCATCATAACTTCTGACAGGGTAGTATTGTTCCTTAATATCATCCCTAAAGGATTCCTAGGTGACCACGACTATAAATAATGAGGTTTTCTTTGTCTCCTTTTTCTCACAGAAAGTTTCCCACCAATATTTGACATGGGGAACGAATTTGAGGAGTGCAAAAGTATTTTTTTCTCTATTTGAAAAGTTATGGCAGAAAAATACCCTTCTAGTAGATTCAACCACTTGTCTATAGCATATGCTTCTATATGAAATTGAAATATAGGAATATAAAAGTTGATTTGTACCTTGAAGGGAGTGGTGTGTCGACTTGATGAATATGCGTCATCTGTTGGTAGTCGTCGAAGGATTTGCGTGAAACTATCCATCACCTTGTTCCTTTATTGTGTGAGGGATTCCTCAAGAAACATTTTGAAAGGATCTCCAGTCTCGTCGCCTTTATTTTCTCCTACCATGAGAGGTCGCTTTGGCGTGAGAGATATTTTGTCCTCAAAATAAACAAGCTCGAGACTCAATTCTTTGTACCCTGGCCACATTGGGGACATGCATTAAAAATGACAAGGAGCAAACCGCTCTGATACCACTGATATGGATTTTATGATCATGACGAAATGAATATAGATTATTAAAAGATTCTTAACATAGAATAAAAAAGATACAGTAAAAATGGTTTCTATTCAATAAGGAAATAAGCTAAAATTGTAAAATGTAGTGGAAAACAAGCTTGTTGGAATGGTGGCAGCTTATCTCTCAGAAGATATGTGACAGATGCGCTCATTCAAAATAATATGATTACAATGAGGATTTGAAGGCCTTTTTACAATAAGAAGGAATGCCAAAAACACTATACATCCAAAAACTTAACCCTAGAAGATGAAGCACCAAAAGTCATCAGGGCCCCATTGCGGTAAGTTAGTACATCAACTTCTCGGGGTCGTAACTTTTTCATATGATCTCCATTTTAGGTGCACGATAGCCTATTGGAAAGGGCTATTTGAGGCCTACACATGTTTCCATCAGAATCTAACTCTGTCTATTGTCTAACTAAGATGAGCCCTAAAAACATTGTTTAGGGCCTCAAAACGGCCCCGGAAGACAGGGACCCGAAAACTAGGAAAAAACTGCCAAAATGAGCCAGTTGGAATAGGTGGGAGGCCACCGACATCCATATGGATCATTGAGGCAACCATGAACCCAAAGGCTAGAGTAAAAAAAGGGAGAACATTGATACTCATATGTCTTGCATGTTCCCATGTGATTTTAAGGCCTGCTAAGACAATATATACTTCCTATAATAACAAAACAAATATGCATTTATGTTGTGTATATTCATCTGGTTTCAAGGCCTACTATAGAAAGATTAGGTACCTAATATAATGGTGGAATTCATCTTTGTTAGTTAGTTTCCCAAAATTTGCAATGAATGTAGGCTTCTAGAGTTTTATACTTTTAGGGATTAGTTGGTATTGCATCATGATCATTTTTCAATTGTTCTATTATTTGGATAGAACATTGGTTTAAAAAAGCAAGTGGTGATGAATTTTAGTTTAAAATCGTGATGAATTTGCTTTGAACAATTTGGAGACTTTATTTTTGTGTGTGAAATCTATTATCGCACAATTTGTACTTGTCCAAATCCCAATACAAGTAGGTGAAATTGTCATAACAATGAGATATCTCACCATAGTCACCTCAGTGAGAAATCCCCACTTTTAGGAATGGAAAATTCCCAACCCAAGGGAGGCGTCCCCCGTGACCTCAAGGGATGGGTAAGTTAAGGACATGTTTAATATATACCCCCCTCTTAGTGGTCACCTAAGACAAGAATGTCTATGTCCGAGAAATCGAGGGACATAAGAGTAATTGGTGTACCTTCCTAGAACAAGAACAATATAGCATATATATATTACAATTTTCAAGTACAATAATGATAATAAGACCTCAAAAGACAATAGATAATCAAAAAAATATGTTGGCTGAAGTAAAACTACAGTGAATTATCATTTTATAACAACAATTAATCTTTTTTAACAACCGGAAAAAACACTACTTAGAATAGCATTAAAGTAGAATGAAAACTTAGCATTGATTCCATAGATCAATTACCACTTTCCTAAAGAAATTTATGAGAGTGTTAAGTCATTGTTAGTTGGGTGTATGCAACAAACTACAAGGTTTAAGATGGTTGTAGCAATATATTTGTAATAGCAACAACACAATTAGTCAATTTCGCTAAGCTAGGGTTAAAACTAGTTAATGAAAGCGTTGAAGAAAAGAGTGTAAGAGTTGTTTAGATCAATTCCTTTAACAAGAGAAAGTAGAAATCAATGCCTTTTGGGCTTATGGTGTCAATTATAGCAGCAAATTACCTTGTAGAAACAAATTATTATAGTGGTCAAAGGATAAAGAGATAAATGCTAGAGGTGTTGGCACTTCAAGGCCTCAAGCATTCAAGTCTCAAAGATGAATTCCACTAGAGAATAAGCACTTTTAGGCCCTAGAGAATCCTTCTCTCATTCGACTATTGAAATGTATTATTGCAACTAGAAACTAGAATAAGTATACTAAAGTGTTAGGGATTTAGAATACTATCCTAGATAAGATATCCTTGATAATTTAACAAGTAGACAGACTAAAGAAAGAAATAAACACTTTATGTTTCTCTCCTAGGGTTTTAAGTAAATAATTTCATAATCTTCAATATGAAGCATGCAAAAGCACCACAAGCATTTATTACATAAACAAAATTGTAGAATTTTTTCTTACTTAACGAAGAATAACCAAGGAAAACCCTAGTTGAAGACTTTCCACCACCAAAATAGCCAAAAGACACCACAAGAAGATTTTCCAAGAAAGTGTGCACTAGTAATTTCAGCCAAGTACACCAATAGGGAGAAAATTTCAGACCTCAAGTCCTCTTGTGAGGAAGAGTTATGTTAAAACAAATGTTTTAAGGGTGTATTTGTTTCACCTTTTACCCAAAATGTCAACTTAAGAATATAAATCAAGGCCTACTTCTAAAATTTTCCCTTTAAAATCCAATTTTAATAAAATTACATGAAAAAACCCCTAAAGGGTGACGTTTGGCTTCATAAGAGTGATGTTGAGGTAGAAGGGTGCAATGTTAGGTCTCCAAAGGCCATCAATCATGCCATACATGCCAACCATCAAGTCAAAGCCTCCTCCATCCAAGGCCTCAATCCTTAAGTGACATCAAGGGATACTAGGGTGATGTTCAGGCCTCTAAAGGCACAACGTCCATGTGGGATAAGGTGGGAGTCGTCCATATAGGCCTGTAAGAGAGCCTCCAAAGGTAACAAACTCCACCTCCTTCTTCACTGTGCAAGTGATGATCACAGGCTTGCCCCAAAAGTGGGGTATCTGCATCCATCCTTGGCCTCCAAAGCTCCAATGAAGGTCCAAACAAGTCATCTCCTCATGCATACATGTCCGTCGGTCAAGGTCCTGTAAAGATAAAGAGGTAGGCCCTCCAAGGGTCCATAATTCACAAGAATCATGCCAACTAAGCGACATCTAATAATCAAACCACCCGAACATGTGCATAAAACCCCCCTTTTCAAACTAAACAAATTCTCAAAGACCTTATAGAATTTTTCAAATTTAGGTGTGGGAGGGGTGTCAAGGAATTTATGGGTATGGGGTTCATGACATACAAGGGTTCGTATTGTCTCATTTATGGGTGAATTTGTAGAGGGTGTGTTGCACCTTCGTTTTCAATGCAACCATTTTCCAAGCCCATTTATTGCCATTAATTAATTAAAGTCCAAAACAATTTCGTACTATAAGACATGGAAATAAAAGCATACCGCAATGTCACTTGATGCTAGATGTACACAGAGTTCCATATGCATGGAAAGATAGGGACATTGCATAAGTGTACACACCTCAACCAATGGGACATCTAAATAATGTGAGTTTGCTTTTGCAGATCTTTCAATTCTTTTAGGAGAAACATTTCATCGTTCTCAAGACCTCTTGGGTGAGCATCTAGAAGGTTATAATTTGGCTTTTATCTTTTGCCAGCTACATTTCCCTCTTGGCCTTCAACCCCTTCTTTGCATGAAATGACGTACAATCCCTTCGTGGGTTAGTGCACCCAAAAAATCCCAAAAGAGAAGCAGACGAAAGGGGGTAATAAAATCTATTTGCATAATTTCCTTAGTACCATTCACTATTGCATTGATATCAAAGGTTTTAAAAGGATTATTTAAACCCTTGAAATAAACCATTCATTATGTTTTTATTCCATTCCATGTAAAGTGGCACAGTAGTTTAGTTAAACTCTAATTTTGCCTCTTAATCATGGCTAAAAATGGCCACAATTAATTGATTGTGTTATAATTTCCTTGGGCTTCAATCTTTTTGACAAATGTTATATGAAAATGGGTACCTCAATCTTATCCATACAATCCGTAAGAAAAATTCAAGAATTTTTTTTTTTTTTTTCAAAATAATATTTATTTTGGATGAGACCTAGCAAATGTTCCAAACTTTTGTTGTCCTGAGGAAGTGACTTTGAAATCCAATGTTGGCACAAAATGAACATTCAACCATTAAAATTATAGAGGGGCACAAAGTTCTAAAATGGAATCGAAAAATCATTTCAATTTTGGTACTCTTTGAACTTGTGAACACAATTAGGTCATACTTCTTTTATGCTCGAATTGAATGGAGAATATCTGAATTATAACTATCATAATATTAAACAAATCACTCAGAAAGGGGATCTCCCATACTTAGTGGTAGTGTGTTCCATGCAATTTATCCTTCCTCTTAGTTAAGTGCCCAGTAAGTTAATTAAGGTGATACCTTTCCTTGGCTATGTGAGGGGAAGTTTATCCCACACAGGGAGGGCTGAAAAAAGGATAACTCAACATATTTTGTGTGTTTTAGCTACTACAAGAAGATAGCATTATTAAATAGGTAGACTCATTTGTTTGATGTTATGGTAGAAAAATACCCTTCTAGTGGATTCAACCACTTGTCTACAGCATATGCGTCTATATGACCTTTAAATATAGGAATATAAAAGTTTATTTTTACCTTTAATGGAGCGGTGTGTCCACTCGATGAAGATGCGTCATTTGTTGGTAGCCGCTGAAGGATTTGGGTGAAACTATCCATCATCTCGTTCCTTTGTTGCGTGAGGGATTCCTCAAGCAACATTTTGAAAGGATCTTCAGTCTCCTCGCCTTTATTTTCTCCCGCCATGAGAGGTCACTTGGGTGTGCGAGATCTTTTTTCCTCAAAAGAAACAAGCTTGAGACTCAATTATTTGTACCCTGGCCATGTTGGGGACATGCATTAACAATGACAAGGAGCAGGCCGCTCTGATACCACCAATATGGATTTTATGAGCATAACGAAATGAATATAGATTATTAAAATATTCTTAACACAGAATAACAAAGATATAGTAAAAATGGTTTCTATTTAATAAGGAAATAAGCTGAAAATGTAAAATGCAGCAGAAAACAAGCTTGTTGGGATGGTGGTGCCTTATCTCTAAGAAAAGATGTGACAGATGTGCTCATTTGAAATAATATGATTACAAAGAGTCTTTGAAGGCCTTTTTACAATAAATAGGAATGCCAAAAACCCTATACATCAAAAAACCTAACCCTAGTAGATGAAGCGCCAAAAGTCATGTGGGCCTCGTTGGGGTAACTTAGTACATCAACTTCTCAGGGGCATAACTTTTGCATACGATCTCCATTTTAGGCGCACGATAGCCTGTTGGAAAGGTATATATGAGGCCTACAGATGTTTCCATTAGAATCTAACTCTGTCTATTGTCTAGCTATAACAAGCCCTAAAAACATTGTTTAGGGCCTAAAAACGGCCCCGGAAGTCGGGGACCCAAAAACTGGGAAAAAACAGCCAAAATGAGCCAGTTGGAATAGGTGGGAGGCCACCAATATCCATCTGGATCATTGAGGCAACCATGAACCCAAAGGCAAGAGTAACAAAAGGACAACATTGATACTCATATGTCTTGCATGTTCCCATGTGATTTTAAGGCCTGCTAAGACAATATATACCTCCTATAGTAACGAAACAAATATGCATTTATGTTGTGTATATCCATTTGGTTTCAAGGCCTACTATAGAAATATTAGATACCTAATATAATGGTGGAATTCATCCGTGTTAGTTAGTTTCCCGAAATTTGCAATAAATGCAGGCTTCTAGACTCTTATACTTTTAGGGATTAGTTGGAATGGAATCATGATCATTTTTCAATTGTTCTATTATTTGTATCGAATGTTGTTTTCAACAAGCAAGTGGTGATAAATTTTAGTTTAAAATCGTGATTAATTTTCTTTGAAAAATTTGGATACTTTATTTTTGTGTGTGAAATTTATTATCGCACAATTTGCACTTGTCCAAATCCCAATGCAAGTAGGTGAAATTGGCATAACAACGAGCTATCTCACCATAGTCACCTCAGTGAGAAATCCCCACTTTTAGGGATGGAAAATGCCCAACCCAAGGGAGGTGTCCACGGTGACCTGAAGGGATGGGTAAATTAAGGATATGTTTAAGATATAACCCCCTCTTATTGGTCACCTAAGACAAGAATGTCTATGTCTGAGAAATTGAGGCAAAGAAGAGTAATTGGTGTACCTTCCTAGAACAAGAACAATATAGCATATATGTAGCAATTTTCAAGTAAAATAATGATAATAAGACCTCAATAGACAATAGATAATCAAAAAAATATGTTGGTTGAAATAAAACTACAAGGAATTATCATTTTATAACAACAATTAATCTTTTGTAACAACGACAAAAAACACTACTTAGAATAGCATGAAAGTACAGTGAAAACTTAGCATTGATTCCATATATCAATTGCCACTTTCCTAGAGAAATTTATGAATGTGTTAAGTCATTGTTAGTTGGATGTATGCAACAAACTACAAGGTTTAAGATGGTTGTAGCAATATATTTGTAACAACAACAACACAATTAGTCAATTTCACTAAGCTGGTGTTATAACTAGTTAATGAAAGCGTTGAAGAAAAGAGTGTAAGTGTTGTTTAGATCAATTCCTTTAACAAGAGAAAGTATAAATCAATGCCTTTTGGGCTTATAGTGTCAATTATAGCAGAAAATTAACTTGTAGAAACAAATGATTATAGTGTTCAAAGGCTAAAGAGATAAATGCTAGAGGTGTTGGCACTTCAAGGCCTCAAGCATTCAAGTCTCAAAGATGAATTCCACCAGAGAATAAGCACTTTTAGGCCCTAGCGAATCCTTCTCTCCTTGGACTATTGAAATGTATTATGCAACTAGAAACTAGAATAAGGATACTAAAGTGCTAGGGATTTAGAATCCTATCCTAGATAAGATATCCTTCATAATTTAACAAGTAGAAAGACTAAAGTGAGAAATAAACACTTTATGTTTCTCTCCTAGGGTTTTAAGAAAGTAATTTCATAATCTTCAATATGAATCATGTAAAAGCACCACAAGCATTTATTACATAAACAAAATTGTAGAATTGTTTCTTACTTAACAAAGAATAACCAAGGAAAACCCTAGTTGAAGACTTTCCACCACCAAAATAGACAAAAGACATCACAAGAAGCTTTTCCAAGAAAGTGTGCACTAGTAATTTCAGCCAAGTACCCCAATAGGGAGAAACTTTTAGACCTCAAGTCCTCTTGTGAGGAAGAATTATGATAAAATGAATGTTTTAAAGGTGTATTTGTATCACCTTTTACCAAAAATGTCAACTTAAGAATATAAACCAAGGCTTACTTCTAGAATTTTCCCTTTAAAATCCAATTTTAATAAAGTTACATGAAAAAACCTCTAAAGCGTGACATTTGGCTCCATAAGGGTGACGTTGAGGTAGAAGGGTGCAATGTTAGGCCTCCAAAGGCCATCAATCATGCCATATGTGCCAACCATCAATTCAAAGCCTCCTCCAGCCAAGGCCTCAATCCCTAAGTGACATCAAGGGATACTAGGGTGATGTCTAGGCCTCTAAAGGCACAACGTACATGTGGGATAAGGTGGGAGCCATCCATCCAGCCCCATCAGAGTGCCTCCAAAGGAAACAACATCCACCTCCTTCTTCACTATGCAAGTGATGATCACAGTCTTGCCCCAAACGTGGGGTCTCTTCATCCATCCTTGGGATCCAAAGCTCCAATGAAGGTCCAAACAAGTCATCTCCTCATGCATACATGTCCATTGGGAAAGGTCCTGCAAAGACAAACAAGTAGGCCTTCCAAGGGTCCATAATTCATAAGAATCATGCCAAGTAAGCGACATCTAATAATCAAACCACCCGAACATGTGCATCAAACCCCCCTTTTCAAACTAAACAAATTCTCAAAGACCTTATAGAATTTGTCAAATTTAGGTGTGGTAGGGGTGTCAAGGAATTTCTAGGCATGGGTTTCATGACATACAAGGGTTCTTATTGTCTCATTTATGGGTGCATTTGTAGAGGGTGTGTTTCACCTTTGTTTTCAATGCAACCTTTTTCCAAGCCCATTTATTGCCATTAATTAATTAAATTCCAAAACAATTTGGTACTATAAGACATGGAAAGAAAAGAGTATTGCAACATCACTTGATGCTAAATGTACACAGAGTTCCATACGCATGGAAAGATAGGGACAATTCATAAGTGTACACACCTCAACCAACGAGACATCTATATAATGTGAGTTTGCTTTTGCAGATCTTTCAATTCTTTTAGGAGAAACATTTCATTGTTCTCAAGACCTCTTGGGTGAGCATCTAGAAGGTTATGATTTGGATTTTATCTTTTTCCATCTACATTCCCCTCCTGGACTTCAACCCCTTCTTCCCATGAAATGACGTACAATCCCTTCTTGGGTTAGTGCACCCAAAAAATCCCAAAAGATAAGCAAACTAAAGGGGGTAATAAAATCTATTTTCATAGTTTCCTTAGTACCATTCACTATCGCATTGATATCAAAGGTTTTAAAAGGATTATTTAAACCCTTGAAATAAATCATTCATTATGTTTTTCTTCCATTCCATGTAAAGTGGCACACTGGTTTAGTTAAACTCTAATTTTGCCTCTTAATCATGGCTAAAAATGGCCACAAATTGATTGTGTTATAATTTCCTTGGGTTTCAATCTTTTTGACAAATCTTATATGCAAATGGGTGCCTCAATCTTATCCATACAATCTGTAAGAAAAATTCAAGAATTTTTGGTTTTCTTTTCCAAAAGAATATTTATTTTGGATGAGACCAAGCAAATGTTCCAAAATTTGTTGTCCTGAGGAAGTGACTTTGAAATACAATGTTGGCACAAAATGAACATTCAGCCATCAAAATTACAGAGGGGCACAAAGTTCAAAAATTGACTCGAAAAATCATTTCAATTTTGGTACTCTTTGAACTTGTGAACACAATTAGGTCGTACTTCTTTTATGCTCAAATTGAATGAAGAATATATGAATTATAACGATCATAATATTAAACAAATCACTTGGAAAGGGGATCTCCCATACTTAGTGGTAGTGTGTTCCATGCAATTCATCCTTCCTCTTAGTTAATCCCCCAGTAAGTTAATTAAGGTGATACCTTTCCTTGGATATGTGAGGGGAAGTTTATCCCACACAAGGAGGGCTAAAAAAAGGAGAACTCAACATATTTTGTGTTTTTTAGCCACTACAAGAAGATAGCATTATTAAATAGGTAGACTCATTTGTTTGAAGTTATGGCAGAAAAATACCCTTCTAGTAGATTCAGCCACTTGTCTACAGCATATGCATCTATATGACCTTCAAATATAGGAATATCAAAGTTGATTTGTACCTTGAAGGGAGAGGTGCGCCCACTCGATGAAGATATGTCATTTGTTGGTAGTCGCCGAAGGATTTGCGTGAAACTATCCATCATCGCGTTCCTTTGTTGCGTGAGGGATTCCTCAAGAAACATTTTGAAAGGATCTCCAGTATTGTCGTCTTTATTTTCTCCTACCATGAGAGGTCGCTTGGGCATGTGAGATCTTTTTTCCTCAAACGAAACAAGCTAGAGACTCAATTCTTTGTACCCTAGCCATGTTGGGGACATGCATTAAAAACGACAAGGAGAAGACCGCTCTAATACCACTGATATGGATTTTATGAGCATAAGAAAATGAATACAAATTATTAAAAGATGATTCACATAGAATAACAAAGATACAATAAAATTGGTTTCTATTCAATAAGAAAATAAGTTGAAATTGTAAAATGTAGCGTAAAACAAGCTTGTTGGAATGGGGGCAGCTTATCTCTGAGAAGAGATGTGACGGATGCACTCATTCGAAATAATATGATTACAATGAGGCTTAGAAGGCTTATTACAATAAACAGGAATGCCAAAAACCCTAGACATCCCAAAACCAAACCCTAGGAGATGAAACGCCAAAAGTCATGTGGGCCCCTAAAAACATTGTTTAGGGCCTCAAAACAGCCCTGGAAGTTGGCAACCCGAAAACTGGGAAAAAAATGCCAAAATGAGCCAGTTGGAATAGGTGGGAGGCCACCGACATCCATCTGGATCATTGAGGCAACCATGAACCCAAAGGCCAGAGTAACAAAAGGGACAACATTGATACTCATATGTCTTGCATGTTCCCATGTTATTTTAAGGCCTTCTAAGACAATATATACTTCCTATAATAAAAAAACAAATATATATTTATGTTGTGTATATCCATCTGGTATTAAGACCTACTATAGAATTAATCTGGTGTATGTGAAAGATACGGGAAAAATGGTTTCTATTCAATCAGGAAATAAGATGAAATTGTAAAATGCAATGGAAAATAAGCTTGTTGGAATGGTGGCGGCTTATCTCTGAGAAGAGATGTGATGTATGCACTCATTTGAAATAATATGATTACAATGAGGCTTTGAAGGCCTTTTTACAATAAACAGGAATGTCAAAAACCCTAGACATCCAAAAACCTAACCTTAGGAGATAAAGCGTCAAAAGTCATGTGGGCCCCATTGGGGTAAGTTAGTACATCAACTTCTCAGGGTTGTAACTTTTGAATACGATCTTCATTTTAGGTGCACGATAACCTGTTGGAAAGGTATATCCAAGGCCTACACATGTTTCTATCATAATCTAACTCTGTCTATTGCCTAACTATGACGAGCCCTAAAAACATTGTTTAGGGCCTCAAAACGGCCCTGGAAGTCGGGGACCTGAAAACGGGGAAAAAACTGCCTAAATGGAAAACTGCCAAAATGAGTCGGTTGGAATAGGTGGGAGGCCACCGACATCCATATGGATCATTGAGGCAGCCATGAAACCAAATTCCAGAGTAACAAAAGGGACAACATTGATACTCATATGTCTTGCATGTTCCCATGTGATTTTAAGGCCTGCTAAGACAATATATACTTCCTATAATAACAAAACAAATATGGATTTATGTTGTGTATATCCATCTGGTTTCAAGGCCTACTATAGAAATATTAGGTACCTAATATAATGTTGGAATTCATCCTTGTTAGTTATTTTCCCGAACTTTTCAATGAATGCAGGCTTCTAGAGTCTTATACTTTTAGGGATTAGTTGGTATGGCATCATGATCATTTTTCAATTGTTCTGCTATTTGGATAGAACATTGGTTTAAACAAGCAAGTGGTGATGAATTTTAGTTTAAAATCGTGATGAATTTTCTTTGAACAATTTAGAGACTTTATTTTTGTGTGTGAAATATATTATAGCACAATTTGTACTTGTCCAAATGCCAATACAAGTAGGTGAAATTGGTGTAACAACGAGATATCTCACCATAGTCACCTCAGTGAGAAATCCCCACTTTTAGGGATGGAAAATGCCCAACCCAAGGGAGGCGTCCCCGGTGAACTGAAGGGATGGGTAAGTTAAGGATATGTTTAAGATATAACCCCCTCTTAGTGGTCACCTAAGACAAGAATGTCTATGTCCGAGAAATTGAGGCAAATAACAGTAATTGGTGTAACTTCCTAGAACAAGAACAATATAGCATATATATAGCAATTTTCAAGTACAAGAATCATAATCAGACCTCAATAGACAATAGATAATCAAAAAAATATGTTGGCTGAAGTAGAACTACAGTGAATTATCATTTTATAACAACAATTAATCTTTTGTAACAACCACAAAAAACACTACTTAGAATAGCATGAAAGTATAGTGAAAACTTAGCAATGATTCCATAGATCAGTTTACACTTTCCTAGAGAAATTTATGAGGATCCACGTGACATGCCACATACCACCGGAAACACCATGATATATACTATCCATCCATGGGTGTTGTATCTGCATGTGCATTTTCCTTCATGTGCAAATACCTTCATCAATCTTATGGTCCAAAACCCATGACTAGGGTTGACATCAATGACAACAACCAATCTTCCAACAATCTCCCCCTTNACATGTGGCACTCAATAATACTTCATCCTTATTTTTGCTCTTTGGGACTTTTTCTTCCTTGGAATCATTTTGTGTGGCTTTTGTCTTCTCTCTCTTCTTCATGTCTAGGATGTATATGTTGTTCGGTCTTCTTGTTGCAGTTGCAACCGATCTTCTCGAGTTATTTTCTCTGATTTTACATTTTCGGGAGTCAAATGTAAGAGTGTATCCTTGATCACATATTTTTCTGACACTGAGGATATTATGCTTCATATCTTCAACCAATAAGACTTTTCCTGCATTTACATTTTCACTTCCAAGCTTTGCAGTTTCTTTTCCAAGTATTTTGGTAGATGAGTCATCTCCAAATGCAACATTTTCACCTCTTTTCTTCAAGCTGACAATTTTTCTTTGATCTATGGTCATATGAGATGAGCACCCATTATCTATTAACCATTCATCTTCTTCTTTGCATTCTTTAGTGACCAATGCTATTCGACAATTTTGTGAAATTTCTTTCCTTTTCCATGTTGTAGTTGGTATGCAGACATTTGACATACGATTATCTTCTGTCATCTCTCTACAATATTGTGCTTTGTGACCAAGATTATTTCACTTGTAACATACAATATTTTCATCCATTAATGGGTCAAATGGATTATAATTTATGTTGACAGGTCTACGAACATTTCCATATCT
>JASDQU011440234.1:0-23746 GCA_032191745.1 Picea mariana | reverse complement strand
TATTATTATTTGATATATTATTTATAGGATTAATCCCCATTGTGGATTAATCATGTCGGTAATTATATTAGGACCAAATCCCCTTTTGTGGATTAGTCAACAGACAATTATAATAGGCAGAATAAGAAGTCGGCCCCAGCAGTTAATGAAAAGACCCAGAAATATAATAAAAGTGGGTTTACCCACCCAGATTAAGAAGTTGGCCCTGTCAGTGAAGAGACACTTCACACAGGCCAGAACTTGTATAAATAAAGGAGGCTAGCGCCTCATTTGAGCACAACTCACCTGCTCAGTTTGAGAGACAAGTTATAATCTGTTACCAGCAAAGGAGAGAGGGAGAAGAGTGGTGCATCTTTTGGAGAGGACTTTCTATATTGGTTTGAGTTATCTCTTGACATTGTATTGGCAATTTATGATAAGGAAGTTTTTGCTGGGTTTTCTTCCCCTAGAGGGTTTCCCAGGATAAATGTTGTGTCTCTTGTGAATGTGTATTTCTCAGTGATCTTGTTCTTATATTGCTCTTACCTATTGAAATGCAAGGAACTATAATAATGGCATAAACATTAACACTCACTACGTTACATAGGAGAATCATCTGGAGTTCTTCTCAACTCTCTATAAGGAGGAGGCCATCTCTACGTTCCAGCTCTGTCTCAGATAGGAACCACACACCCCTCTCAGGGGCTCTCTCTCAGGTTGTGTCCTGGAGAATGTCTCACGTAGTTGTAATCATCAACAAGGCCTGATACTTTAACAATAATATTTAGCCTTTAAAATATGATACATGAAAATTTAAATATAGGTTTACCCTAGAATTGTTTAGCACATCAGTATGGCACAAAGATGTCTCTTAGATTGCAAATTATACACAAAATAACAATGCTTAAAAAGTGTAATGAGTACCTTACCAAGATTAAACTCCCTCTAGTGTCATAGTTCAACTTAAGAAATATATGGAGAAGGAATTTTCTAGTGGTTGTTATTACAAAGAACGTGTACTTTACAAAGTGTGATGAGTGTTGTGAAAGTTTCCAAGGACTTAGAGGCATCACTGACCCAACAAAGATAGAATGTTGGCACCAAGTTCAAAATTTTCACCATGGGTACATTACAAGTTGTCGCTCAACTTATTATGCCCATAGATTGGAATCATAGTGTAACCCTCACAAATACTTGAAGGTTGTTCATAAAAAGGTTGAAAAGATGAAAACTTCCATACTAGAGATGGGAAGAAAGGAGAAGTCAACTAGCATTTCCTATAATCTCATAGTTCATCTAATTGGTATTATTAGACATGGGTAAAGGATTGGGGATTTCAGTCACTTTAGCCTCACTTTCTTCCAAATTCATCATTACCTCCTTAACTTATTGATTGACATGTAGGACATGGTGGTTGATGAATTTGGGCATTTATTATACAAGAGAGGGTCTTCAAGACATCCACTGTATCATGCACTTTTGAAGAATGAATCTAATAATAAGTTTCAATAATATAAGAGTGTGTCCATTCAAGGTTTATCAATGCTGAGATATTCCTTGAACAAGTTATTTCCAATGGTATTCTTGCAACTCAATAGTGATGGATGTGGAAACAAGATCTACTAATTCTTCTCTTTTGCATCCATGCTCACAACAAAGAGGATTTTTACAATCATATATGTAAGCATTCTCTCAATTGGTAAAATCCAAGACGACATTGATGGAACATATGGGAGATTATCAACTCAATTAAAAAAGAAGATATATTTTCATTGCCACATAGCATGGATAGATACATAATGGTTCAACATAAAAATAAAATTTATGTATACTTGATTGAGGAGATTTATAACTTGTGTACCTTTATGGGGAAACATTTAGTATGGTTGTTGGCATGTTTATCTCACAAGCACCAAATCCCCTCAATACTCCAAATTTAGTATGGTCAATGGCATACTTATCTCACAATACAAGGCCATTATTAGGGATGAACATTGGTATCATTGCACAAATATATGGGAAAAAAGGATAATGTTAGGCCAATCTTTCCTAAGGTGGAACCTACAATGGTGTTGGACATGCATTGTGGAAAAATTATTTGTGAAAATCCTAAGTATGGAATATGTGAGCAGCAGAAGAAGAAGGAAGACAAGGTAGGAGTGGAGTGCGTAGTAAAGGCACATCCAGGCTCAGGAGTTCATAGTTGAGGCACATTCAGGAGTACAGTGCGCAGTAAGAACATACAGAGAAGAGCAATAAAGCAGACCAATAAAGCATAGAATAAAGAAAGAGAATAAAGTGGGTGAAAAGGAAGGATAATAGTTTGGCATGCTAAAAACAGTAAGACATGCAAAAGCAGGAAGACCAGCCATCAAGAAGGAAAAAACAACATGTAGGCATAAAACAAGTAAAGAAGCCCGAACAACAATCAACACGAGTTGTCATGAATTGTAATAGGGTTTTGGAATGAACAAAGTAGGGTTTTAAGCCCTAGAATTCATGTATAAATATGTAATGGGTTGGGATAACATGGGCTTTGTTCAGGAAGAGAGTGATAGAATAGGATGAGAAGGAGAGAGTCTATGTATAATTATAAGGGGATGTTGCAGGGAGAGAGAGGCTTGCACTACAGAGTGGCTAGGCTAGATAAAAGAAAATATAACATGATGTATTTATGTAAGAGAAGTGTGCAAGCTTGAGACAATTACAGAAAGAATAATAAAGAATCCAGTCGTTGTGGACGTAGCCCAAAGTTGGGTGAGCCACGTTAACTATTGTGTTTACTGTATTTTATGTGATTGATCATGGATACTTTCTCGATGCATGTTAGACTAGATTTGTATTCTATATGATCATTTTTAAATAATGATGAATGTTACAGTACTAGGTTTATGTTGTGATCTAAAGAATAATAGTAATACATAAGTGATTTCATTAAGTAACCTAAGGAGAGAAAAAACAGAATAATGCGTGAAGAACAAATAAGTAAGAATGAAAAGGATGATCACCTCCCATTCCCTCACTACTGTAGAAACTTGGTTCCTACTGCCCCAATAGATACCTCGGCTGAGAATTCACTTTCATGCAAGTGATATCAAAAGGCCCCATGTCTGAAGGGTTTTGTTTGTCAAGATAACTAGAACCTAGGGTCTTACAACTGCACACACGCCAACAAATGGTTTCGTTGTTGGGACCCAGAATCTATGATTGAGGAAATATTTTGGAGGTCAACTAAGAAAGAGATATCATAATGGTTAGAAGGGAAGGAACGAGAGTTTTCTCAGAAAGAGAATAGAAACCCTCGGATGAGTGATGACTAATGGATGCAAAGGTATGTGTACACATAGCTACATGAAATTTTCTTTGGCGAATTTCCATTTATTTTGACAGAGTGGTTAGAAATATTAGTGGAGAACAATAGAAGGTACTGAACTGCAGCACCAAGGAATTGGAATCCTAAGTTGTTAAGAAAAATAAATTTTGTAAGTAATAAAACTTCTCGCGCAGTTGATTTCTAGTTGGATAGTATATTAGGAGGATATACTACAGAATTTGCAGTAGATTGTACCCAATCATATAGTGTTAAAAAAAGGGACTTCTTCAAAGGTCTGCATGGAAGGTTTATGAAATCATTGGGTATGTGGATAAATATGTTGTGTGATAAGTGTGTGATGACAATGTAGTCTGACTACTAAGGGGCTTCACACACATAGGGGAACTGAGGGATGAAAAGAGGATAGTCTGAGGACCAAAGATAATGAAGGAAGAAATGAAGAAGGAAGGGAGGTACTAAGGATGCAGAGAACCAAAGAAGTTGTATCATAGGAAGAGGATGAGTTTGGAGTATTGCGCAGTGGAAGGAGGTACAAGAGGGGAAATATTGGGGCTGAGAAAGGAGAGCCACTCAATGAGACAGAGTGGAGAGGACCTTGTGCAATATTCCAAATCGTGGAGATACCACACATAAAAGGATAGGAAGAGGAGTTCCAATCTAGTCCTATAATATAAGAATCGTGAAGTCCTACTCAAACTGGATCATGTTTCGAATCCACAACCCCATGTGCGTCACAACAATTAGAGATAACAGTTGAAGCCTTCTCAAAATCACTCATAGTTAGCAAGGGAGGACAGAGTAGTAGAAATCATAGTAGTGGAAGAAATGCAGAGAGTCAGAGTCAACCAACATCTCTAAGAAGGAATACAAAAATAAACATGGCATGGGTAGACAACACCCTCAGACTGCTTGAGTTCTAGGGAGTTGGGTCAGAGGACCCATAACACCATCTATTTGTTTGTGAGACAATTTGGGATGAAAATAATGTCAAGGATGAGGTTGTGAAGATTGTACAGTTGGAAACAACATTTAGAGGTCATGCTTTAGTCTGGTACATGAAGCTGCAAAGTACCACATCTACAGGACATTCCAGGACTTTGGTGGAGATAAGACAAGAATTGTTGAAAGAGTTCAAGAATCCAAAGTCTAAGTCGTAGTACATTATAGAGATGAAGGAAATTAAACAAGTGCAGAATAAATCAGTCTGGGATTATGACCAATGTTTTAAGGATTTGATGGGTAAACTGACATTCTAGACCCCTAGTCAACAACATCAAGAATGGTTTATTGCAGGACTTCTACCACAAATTCGCAAGTTGTCAATTCAATAGAAGGTTGCATCGCAACCTAAAGCTTTATATATTGTGATGAAATTGGAAGCATCTCATGTAGGAGATAGTGGAGGGATGGCACAATTTTATATGCAGTTGGTTTCTTTGACGATTCAACTGGTAGAACTTACAAAAGGGAAGGAGAAATAGGAACAAGTATGGTGTACCAAGTGTAGGAATGAAGGCCACAACAAGGATGAATGCCCAACATTCATGCAGTATTTGGCGATTGGAGCACCGAATCCATTACTAGGAGGGGGGTATTGTGAGATATGTAAGAAATCGGGACATCATCCAATTGAGTGTCCACTACTACAGAAGTATCAGAGTACACCAAGGAACTTATTTTTAAAATTTTGCAAGTCAGTTGGATATGAAGAGAAGGACTGGCACGCATTTGATTTGATGAGGGAGAGAACTTCATATATGTACATGATTCAGGAGGAGAATGATACAACAAAAGGAGGTGGTCCACAGTATAATAATCAGAGAGGCTTTAATCCAGGAAACTGAGTTAATTTTGGTAGAGGTCGAAGCAGAGTAAATTTTGGCAGAGGAGGAAGAGGGTCAATAATATGTTACAATTGTAATCAATTGGGACACTTAGCCCATGACTTCCCAAATATGTGTACAACATGCACATACTGTAGAGAATTGGACCATGCAACAGAATATTGTCCTCAACTACTTGTGAAATGGCAGGAAAGAAGAAATCATAAGAAAAATACAAATTAGAATGTACAAAAAATATTAGTCAAAAAATGAAATGAAGGACCGAGAATAGAAGTTGTTACACGCGGAGGAGATAGAGTAGGAGATTATGTGATGAATGAAGGGAAGCATGCTAAGTAATGGGTAAGGAAGTCAACATGACCTATATAGAGATTCAATCCTCTGCAGGAAAAGGAGACATATCAAAGGGAAATAAAAGAGGTACTTGGACAGGATTGGGGAGCATCAACATCAGTTGTGCCTCAAGTCGGAGATCACGTTGTGCCAGAGAGGCCAACTAGGAATGTAATCACTATAAGAAAGTTCCCAAGAAGTTCCATAGAGATAATGAAAGATGAAATTGCGTTGAATGTACTATATGAAATGATTGATCACTGTACGCAAGGAAGGGAAACTCCCATCACACAGAGGGTAGTGAATCAGGTACTGCTTAGAAAGAGGACCAACGAAGAATTCATATTAAGTGCACAGATCGGGTAATATGATCTGGATAAAATTATTTTAGACTTGGGATCTGATGTGAATGTATTACCAAAGAAGACCTGGGAGATTATGGGAAAACTGAAGTTGATCTGGTCTCATGTTCAGTTAAGGATCACAAATCAACACAAGATAGTACCAATTGGTTAATTGACAAGAGTACCTATGGACATAGATGGGGTGCACATTGTGATGGAATTTGAAGTTATTGAGATCATGGATGATATTCAACCATATCCAGCACTGATGAGACTAGAATGGGCCTTTGATAATCAGGTGATCATTAATATAAATAGGAGGGAAATGATATTTGAAGTCGGAGACTTGAAAGTTACTACACCATTGGACCCAACAGAAAGAAATAGATACATAGATCCAGCAAGAGGAAATGACATTGACAACTTGTATAACATGACTGCGTGGATGGAGGATTATGTTAACCCTACTATATATGGTGTGCTAAGTTGGAGAAGTATCAGTTCATGTGCATCAGATTCAGAGGAAGGTCTAGAGCATTGGCAACAGAGGATGCATGAAGTATCAAATAGACAATGTGCACACATAACCCAGTCATTGTGCTGGATTGGAACAGAGTTATGTGATCCACCCAGGTATGATGGATTGATAGATATAAGCATGTTCATAAAGGAATTTGACTTGAAGGTACCCAAACAACAAAAGTTGTTGGCACTGGATGTTGTCCTAAAAGCGACTCCGGCTAGGTGGTGGGTTGCACACAAAGAGAGAATGGAATATTGGTCGCAGTGTAGAAGACTGATGTAAGTGAGATTTGGTATCGAGGTAAAAAATATTGCACAAAAGTATACATGGGTAAGTGACCCAATAGATCATGTGGAGCAGTGTAGGAACAAATGAAGATTGACACTGAAGGAGGAATGGATACATAGGTTTATACATACACTGGATACAATTATGAAGAACTAGTATTTGGAATTGGAAATGCATAGAGAGACAACCACTTGGGATGAGTTGAATCAAAGGTTCAAGGTGACATTTACATTTGAATGTGAATCTCCATCAATAGATGTGGTGCTATAAGCTATTTGAACCAAGATATTCTTAGAATAAGGGCCAATGGAGGTGGTATCATTCTGCGATGCGCACAAAGATGCTACGACTATCCATGAGTTATTGGATTGTTACAAGGTTTCTAAGGAAGAACATGATGAAGAATATCCCAAGAATGTGCAAACTTACCTAAAACAAAAGGAGAAAGGGTAGTAGAAGGGCCAGAGCTTGATTCTGTTGTGTACACAACCAATAAAGACGTGAAAGGTAAACATTGGGACAACAAAGAATCCAAAGTTTACGCAGATAGGAGATTACTGGAGTGATTAAATAGTAGTTAAGATTGCAGACTCACTGCACGAATATCAAGACCTATTCCCAACTACATTTTCAAATATGAAGGGGATATTTGGGGACTTAGGCGAGATGAATATTCCTTTAAAACTAGGTGTTAAGCCAGTGTGATAGGGACCTTACAGGTTAAATATGAAAGTATAAGGAGAAGGTGAAAGAATAAATAGATAGAATGTTGGACGCAGGGATCATTGAACCCATCATGGAATGAGAGTGGATAATTCCAATGGTAGTGCAAGACAAGAAGACATGAGGAATCATGATTTGTGTGGATCTGAGGAAGCTAAATTATCCATGTTTACATGACCCATTCCAAACATCATTCACAAATGAAGTATTGTAGAACGTAGGAGGGAAAGAGACTTATTCTTTCAAAGATGGATTCTTAGAGTACCATCAGATAAAAATTGTGTTGGAAGACCAGTATAAGACCACTTTCACAACAAAGTGGGGAATTTATTAGTATACAGTAATTCCCTTTAGACAAAAGAATGCACCTGCAGTTTTTTCAAGAGTAGTGGTTGCAACGTTCAAGGAATTTATTCATAAGTTCCTTGAAGTATGCTTAGACGATTGGATTGGGTTTAGTCTACTAAAGGATCACATAGAAGTATTTAGTATAATGTTGGCTAGGTGTAGACAGTGTCATATTTAACTAAATTTGAAGAAGTGTATTTTTTTTGCATCGTTTAGAATTTTGTTGGGCCATGTGGTATGAAAGCAGGGATTACTAGTGGATCTCGCCAAGATGCATTGATTCTAGATTTAGAACCCCCTATATCAGTCAAACATCTTAGGGAAACTATGGGTCACACAAGCTATTATAGGAATTTTATCAAAGGCTATGTGCAGATCACAACACCTATGGAAAAGTTGTTGAAGAAGAAAGTGAAGTTCCAATGGAACAAGGACTCTCAAAAGGGTTTGGACACCTTAAAGAAAAAACTAGTGACCGCATCGATTTTGATCTTTCCATATTGGAACAAGGAGTTCCATGCTCATGTAGATGCATCATCCATAGCATTGGGCATGGTACTATCTCAACCAGAGGAGGGAGAAATAGATCACCCAATTTATTTTGCAAGTAGGAATTTGTCCATAGCAGAGAAGAATTACACCACTATAGAACGAGAAATATTGGAAATTGTATACGTGCTGCAAAAGTTCAGACATTATTTATTGGGATCTCATTTTAATATGTATACATACAATTTTGCACTAAAATACTTCGTGAACAAGTCAGTGTTGGGGGGGAGAATATGCAAATGGTTATTGTTGTTTCAAGAATATTATTTTGAGGTTTTGGTGAAACCAAGGAAGTTGAATGCAGGACCAGGTCATCTATCGCACATACTATCAGGATAATATGTAGGTAATTTAGATGACATCTTACCAGATGCACTACTATTTGCAATTAAAATGGTGGATGATTACTTCTTGGACATCGTACAGTTTCTAAGTACAGGAATGGCCCCATCAGACATGACAGTTGCATAGAAGAAACAATTGGTAGTTAAAGCAGCAGACTATCATCTCATTGCAATAAATTTGTATAAGTTAGGTGCAAAAGGGATATTGAGACGATATGTGTTGGAACACAAAAGGACAATGATACTTGTAGAACCACACCAAGGGATTGCAGGAGGACACTACGCAGGTAAAGAGACTGCACATAAAATGTTTTTCACATGACTTTGTTGGCCCTCACTTCATAAAGATGCTAGAGAACACTGTCAGTCATGCAATGTATGTCAAAGTGTGGGAAAGCCATCTAGGAGGGATGAAATTCATTTAAATCCACATGCTATGTTGCAAGCATTTGATAAATGGGCCATAGAATTTGTGTGGCCAATCAACCCACAAGAAAGAAGATCAGGGGTAAGGTACATAATCACTGCGATGGAGTATTTGAAAATATGGGAAGAAGCAACACCAGCCATAGATTGCACCACGAAGACTATTGTGTGATTTCTATTTAAGAATGTAGTCACATGATTTGGATGTCCACACATATTACTTAGTGATCAAGGAATACACTTATTGAATAAAACAATTGCAACATTGACTGAGGAGTTTCAAATTCATCATCAGAAGAGTACCCTGTATCATCCTCGAGCTAATGGGACAGTAGAAGATTTCAATAAAATCCTAAATAATTCTTTCAAAAAGATCTGTAACATAGGGAGAGATGATTGGGACTTAAGAGTTCCTATAGTTTTATGGGCCTACGGGACTACAAGTAAAATGTTGACAGGGAAGACACTTTTCAGGTTGGTCTATGGGCAAGAAGTAGTGGTTCCAATGGATTTTATTATACCTAACCTACGCATTGCAGTGATTACTGATCTTCCAGACTCTAGTGCAATATAGGAGAGATTATCATGGTTTGTACATCTTGAGGAAGATTGGTTTGTCGCAGGTTTCCATTAGCAAGTTCAAAAAGAAAGAGAGAAGGCATGGCATGATAGAAACATTAAATAGAAAAAGTTCCAATGGGAGACTTATTATTACTCTACGAAAATAATTTTATGCAGTATTTAGGGAAGTTTTGAATGCATTGGTTAGGACCCTATGTGATTCAGCATGTGACGGAGGCAGGTGTTACGCAGTTGGAAACCTTGAATGGAGAAGTCCTTGGAGGAATGGTGAATGGAAGTTGGTTGAATCTCTACATAGATGGTTGATCATTGTGTAGTAATATGAGTTTTTCTAAACCACATGTATCATAGTAGATGTATTATATTAGGGAGGTAAAACACAGAAAATCAAATAAAACTAAAAATAAAAACAAGAAAAACAAATAAAAAGTAGAAAAAGGAAGAAACCAAAATAAATACAAAGGGGAATGGGAAGAAGCATTGTGCAAAAAAAGGACGTATCGCACAGATAAATGGAACAACATAAATTCAGCTAAGTGCACGTGAAATTCTAGTGTGGCAAAAGACTGTTAAGGGAATTAAAGCAAGAAACTGATAGTTAAAACACCATAAATAAAAATATATACTGGAGGTTCCACACTTTGCATGTAGCCTAGAAATCAATGCATGTGTCAATTTACTACTCAACTGCATCCATGGAGCAACATTTTGGCTCTCCCCACCGATGTCAATTGATACCGAATTAATTGCATAGATCATAGGGCTACCAAAAGCAAGAGAGGATCTGACCACATTGTTCAACAACAAAGAAGGGGAGAAAGAACAATCAGAAGCCATGAAGGAGAAGTTTCACACCTTGAGGGGAAAAAGGTGGTCGAATATTGCGAACAACAACAACGAAGGTGTCTTGTTTGCAATGCATGTGTTGTCCTGCAAATTGTTGAGGAAGTGTCGCAAGGACGAAGTATCGGTCGTAGTAATCGCAACCCCAGAAAAATGATTAGAGGGGATCCAAATGAATTGGGCCACATTCTTGGTGAATCAATTTTTGACAGACTACATAGAGGCCCAGGAGAAAGAAACAAAGTTTCATTACTCCTAGCTTCTTATTTTGATTGCACTGGTAGGATGGCAGGAACCAGGTTATTACCAACGTATGAGAACAACTAGTAGAGGTAATGTAGTTGCATGGTATGCCAACTTATGGAATATGCTAAAAAAAATAAGACAAATAGATAACAATGTTACATTTTATGTATACTTTGATACAATCAGGTACATCATATAACATACACTGTGAATCACATCTAAGATGGTAGAAACCTACAGGAATATTGTGTGATTCAAATCATGGATGAACCATATGTACATGCAAGCAAAAAGGGACCCTGCATGCCAGTGGATTCCTACCAACTACAAATTAACATCATTGGATGTATGTATGATCATGAATGATTAGGAATATGAGTGGAAAACCCCAGAAAAACAAATGAGCAACTCAGAAGAGGACAAAGAACTGGACAGAGATGAAGAAGAACTGGACGAGGGGTAGGGGAATGGCTAGAACAATGGCGCGGGAAATACTTTAGGACCATCAGTAGGAGAAGCATAGTCCCCAGTCCCCACAGCAGGAGTAAAATGAAAAGACAAGGGGAAGGATCCAGTAGGAGGTGCGTGCAAAAAGACGAAACAAAAGAAGGTACCCCCAGTCTATATTCTGACCAATGATGACATGGACCGAATTGGCTACCAAGTAAGGGATGTCACAGAGGAGGCCATTGAGGAAGCAACCATGAAGCAAGAAAAAATGCATCAGCAAGTCTAGGCATAGTTAACACAAGTGCAGTAGCACTTGAAAGTAGCCAGAATAACACCATAGCACATATCAGGTGGAGGAACTTCCACAAGTTCGATAGAGGAAACACAAACTGCCAATCTACCTCTGACTGAGCTAGAAATTGGTAGCAGAACGTTACAAATCGAGATAGATGCAGTCAAGTTCCCAACGTCTGAACTGCAAGAAAAGATGAAGACATTGAGCCACCTGAACATATTGCTGTCATGGATGCCTATACACATATTACAGAGCTTGCAAGTAGGTATTTTGCATGAGATTAGGATCTGTGAAGATGAAGCAAACCGGGAAATGACCAAATTGATGGATGAAAGGGATCAATTGCAGCAACAGTATGCAATTGTGATACAAAAAAAGAGTGAATTTGAAGGAAAAGTGGAAGGAGAAATGAAGGAAAATAATGAGGCCGATGAAAGGGCAAGGAAAGATCTAAAAGAAAAGGATGAAGCCGAGATAATGGCGCATAAGACACAAGCGGTCGTCCAAAGGTTATATAAGGAAATTGCAAAGATATTGATAGTAGTAGAGGATACTATGGAAGAGAAGGTCTTGAAAATCGACGAAGTCGTCAAAGGCTTGCGCACGAATATTGAGGACCTACAATTGCAAAGTACACCGAGAACACCACCAGAGGAAGTAGCAGGAAGAGAGAGAAGAACGATGAAAATCATAGCAAACATAAAGAATATGGAGGGAGAATGTGCAAAGTTCTGCGAAAAAAGTGCACAAATATAGACATACCTGGTAGAGGATCCATAAATGAAAGTCGTGGAAGAAAAATTAAGGGATGCGCAGGAAAAGGAGAAGAAATCTTTAGACAATATAAACACCCTTTTATCGACTGAACGAATGACATCCATTTTGGCACAGAGGCAGTTATACACAAAATTTGAAAAGATGTGGGATCAACAAAAGATCCTTCAACAACTCTTAGGACCGTTGAAAGAAGAATAATTGAGGGTGATAGGAGAATTGGCCAATGCACAAAGAAAGGTGAAGCAAGCAACGCATGAAACAGAAGAAAATTGTATGTCCTTGATTGTGCAGGGTGTAGAAGAAATTGTGGAAACAGAGGCAAAAATAATAAAGGAAGTTGTGGTAGCTAAGGATGCCTCCCAAAATTTCATCCAAGCATGGAGGAGTGCACAACAGGCCTCAGTGTCTTAGGATGAGTCACGAGTGAGTGTTGGGGGCATGTTGGACAAGCATTGTGGAAATAGTATTCATGAAAATCCTAAGTATGGAATATGTGGGTAGTAAAAGAATAAGGAAGACAAGGTAGGAGCAGAGTGCGTAATAAAGGCACATCCAAGCTCGGGAGTGCACATTTGAGGCACATTCAGGAGTATAGTGCACAGTAAGAACATACATAGAAGAGGAATAAAGCAGAGAAGAAAGAAGGAGAAAAGGAAGGACAACAATTTGGAATGCTAAAAAAACAAGACATACAAAAGCAGAAAGACCAATTGTCGAGAAGGAAAAAAAAACATGCAGGCATAAAAGCAGGTAAAGCATCCTAAATAGAAAGTTAACATGATTTGTCAGGAGCTGTCATGAATTGTAATAGGGTTTTGGGATGAACAAAGTAGGGTTTTAAGCCCTATAATTCATGGATAAATGTGTAATGGGTTGGGAGAACGGGGGTTCTATTCATGAAGAGAGTGATAGAATAGGATGATAAGGAGAGATTTTATGTCTAAATATAAGGGGATGTTGTGGAGAGAGAGAGTCTTGCACTAGAGAGTGGCTAGGCTAGATGAAGGAAAAGATATCATGATGTATCTTTGTAAGCACAGTGTGCAAGCCTGAGACAATTACAGAAAGAATAATAAAGAAGCCATTCGTTGTGGACGTGGTCCAAATTTGGGTGAACCACGTTAACTATTGTGTTTACTATCTTTTATGTGATTTATCATGGATGCTTTCTCGATGCATGTTAGACTAGATTTTCCTTATGTATGATCATTGCGCAATAGTGATGAATGTTATAGTACTAGGTTTATGTTGCAATCCAAATTATAATAGTAATAAATAATTGATTTCACTAAGTAACCTAAGGAGAGAAAATATAGAATAACGCATGTACAACAGATACGTAAGAATGAAAAGGATGATAACCTCCCATTCCCTCACTACTAAAGAAACTCGGTTCATGTAGCCCCAATAGAAACCTCGGGTGAGACTTCACTTGCATGCAAGTGGTGTTGAAAGGGTCGGTGTCTGAATGGTTTTGTTGGTCAAGATAACTCGAATCTAGGGTCTTACAACCACGTGCACACCAATAAATGGCACCATTAAAAACACTAAAATAGATGGAAGACTTGAATAAAGAAATAGATTCATATATCACTCATTTCAGTGCAAGAATGAAAGATAGTGGGGAATGATGTTGGCTTCCAAAGATAATGTATTGGGAAAATGTTCTAAAGGATTTAGATGCACCCTAAGTTAATCAGTTGATGTCAAGAGGTTATTTCTAACAAAAAAACAAGACAAGAACCAAACACCAACAATAACACTCAAAAATGACTTATCTCATGGACTATTACTTAAGATAAAGGGTCTCTATTATTGATTAAATATATGTGGGACCTTCTTGTAACATTCCTAGATAATAAATTGATCCAAGAAAAGATGTGAAGAAATATCATATGTCAGTAGCATGACCAAGTGATAATAAGAAACTATGGCCAAACAAGGCATTAGGTGATGTCTATAAAGATATGGATTATGCTAAATAATAAAATAATATGGTTCAATGGTAGACACATTAAAAGAGGTCTCTATATGGATCTATACTTGGACCTATGACAACTTCTTTAGATATATATTCTTATGATTCCCCACCTTTGTTATCAAAGCTACTTGTTTTGGCTATGGGTATGGATCATTAGCATCTAGATATAGACAATGAATATATCAAATGAAAGATAGGGGAGTTACACAAGGCAAGAAGATAATTGTGGGTAATTTTCTTTAGTGTGTGCTTCAATTTCCATCTATTGATGCTTGCATGGTTGTGAATTCCTATTTCGATATTGAAACCCATTTTGGTTATAATACAATCAGGTCCTTTTGAACTTGCTTAAAAATAGGGGTACCTTCAAGTTGTATCAATTAGTATATTTAGTATTTGTAGCAAGTTTAGTTGCAAGCCTATAAAAAAGTAGGAGATACCAATTAAATCAGTATAAACAATCTTTAAGCTCTTTAATCAAACTAGTCCAACCAAAAGCAAAAGAAACATGTCCTCACAGGGTAATGAACCTTACAAATGTTATAACTAGGATGTTGTCCCCTCAAAGTGGTCTAAGACAAATATTGATGTCCATGTGAAAACAGTGGCTTAGAAAACCCTATTGATCGCATACCAAGATCCAATGGACAATATGCAAGTTGGGATTAAAAAACTAAAGAGTGGATAGTTAGAAGAGAGAAATATTATATCAATGATGTGGATAGCATTATATATGGACATGGAATTATGAAAATGGATATATGGAAATTAAGATATATCTACAACAAAAATATATGTGATGATAAATTAGATTTTCTTACTAGTGTTTGAAGAAATAAAATGAGATTTTCTCTCCTAACCTAGGATGTGGGTTTTATAATGAACTAAGATGTGCGTTTTATAATATTTGTATAGATATTATATGATGATGTGCCTTGGAATATTATGCTATCATGAAAACATTTTGTAAAAATGGTTTAAATCAATGGAAATCATTAACATTCATTCAACTTATTTAAGTTATTTTATTTCTAAAAAAAATACACTAAGTAATATATTTCATCACGATAAGGAAATCGAGCTTGGTGTAAATATTAAAAAATAAATGTTAAACTTATGAAGCTCAAAAATTATACATGATAAAAGTAATAATGTAATTTTGAAAAATGATACTCAAACTATTGAAAGATGATAATGAGACTATTAGAAACAACCAATCACACTTTTGAAACTCGATTTAACTTGGATTCTTAGTAAGAAGTCTATATGTAATGAAATGGGCAATGTTTCTAGAATTGAAATGGGCAATGTTTCTAGAGTTTATATTGTATAACGTAGTATCTTTTGCTATTATATGTTGAAATGGGTACTAATTATGTGCCAAACCAAAATCCATAATATGTATACAATCACTTTGGTGGGAGGTAGGAGTTTCAATTAGTTTAAATTTCTAGATAAAATTTACTTAAAAAAAATTAAATTTGGACCATTATTAGCTCAATGCAGAGAATTCATAGAAATCTAGTAGTTAGAGTTATTATGAATACAAAGGAGAGATGGTAAGTCAAACATGGAGCTAATGGTATTTACCACTATTAAAATCAACCATATTTACCCTTATCAAAATCAACCAATGGTCTCGAAATTGATTAGATAAATTAAAAAACCCCTTTATAATCGATGTTTGATGTCAATTCTCTTACCATAATATTGTAAAATAAATAATCAGTTTTAATTTATTTATTTTCTTCATTACAATATTTAACCACAATTTTATGATTACTAAGAATAATTTTATACATAATAATTAATACATTATACATCGTTGATTTCATGCAATTCTTTTTATTCTTACATTATACATCGTTGATTTCATGCAATTCTTTTTATTCTTGATAAGGAAATGGTTATATAATTATATTAATGTGGAACAAAGTTTTTATAAAATAAATACAATTGCAAGATACTAACATTACTTTAATAATGCATCACAAAAGTAACGACCATAAACAATGAGGATTCACAAAGCACACATGATCTAGAGAAATGAAATGCATGCCAAATGAGAACATGATATACATATTATTTATTGTACAATTAAGTAATAATTTAGCATAAATTCTCTAAAATATATCACAAAAATAATGAAGGATTCACAAAGCACACATATCTAGAGAAATAAAATGCATGACAAATGAAAACAATGATATACATATTATTTATTACAATTAAGTAATAATTTAGCATAAATTCTTTAAAATATAAAATAGAAGGGATAAGGATATAAGGATAGAATAAAAAGGTGTATACATCAAAGGCAAGTCAAAAGTGCATACCACATTGATTTAAATTAATAAATAATTAAAGGAAGCTAAGGTATCCTTTCAAATTTGTTCTCTTTCTTTGGTGCATAGGTACACAAATCTCTCTCACCCTAGCATTTGGGCACCCTCCCCAAAACACTTATTTACAATTCTCAACTTAGTTTTTTCGATTTGCAAATTATCAAAAAATAGGTGTATTGGGGAATTCATCCTAGAAGTATGTTTTGGATAAGAGAAACAAATTCAAAAGAGTATCCTCTTAATTTTATTAGCAAAAGTAAATGATTATTATTACTTTTTCTTTTAGGAGTAGGTTAACTCGGGAGCAATCTTTCTTCTGGAATTCTTCTTTTCAGGTAAAAAACGGACCTGAATTCGGCTAAATTTTCAGGGGTAATTTGAGTTTCGTATGGATCAAAGTTCTATGCATTTCAAAACCTTACCCCAGGATTTTTGACCCCATTTTAAACCAACCCAGATTCTCAGAAAATTGATCAGAATTCTGAATTGGCCGGAAATTTAAAAGCAGGCCACCAGAAAACCTATCGAAGAAGTAACTTAGGAGGAAAGATTACTCTCAAGTTAGCCCACTCCTTTATTTTATAGTATTCCATATAAAATACAAATATTGCATGTTTTGGAGAAGTTACACAAATTTGAAAGAGTATCCTCTTAACTTTAATAGCAAAAGTAAATGATTATTATTACTTTTTCCTTAATAGTCTTCCATATAAAATCCAAATATCTCATTCCAGTTCATGTAGTTATGTAGTATATCTCATAAAAAATCCAAATATCTCATTCCAGTTCATGTAGTTATGTAGTTGTGTGTTATGAGTAGGGGTGGACCTTACCATTCATTGACCAAAAGTAGGAGAAACTCGTGTGCTTTCCTTTATTTCCCCACATGGAGACAAATAGTATCATTTTTATGTTTTTTGTTTGAGTATATCATTTTTTTGTCCTTTCCTTTATTTCCCCACATAGAGACAAATAGTGTCAAATACATCTAATATTTGTGTCTTCGATTTTTTCGGGAACATAATGTTAGAATATAATGGATGTGCTCATTTTACCATTGACAATATCACTATTGTCACCCAACCATAGGTAGAAGCCACCCTCCGAGCACCTTAACCTTGACAGAGAATCGCTCCGAAAGCAAACCCTGGGCTAGATAGCCAAACAAAGGGTATCGCACCTTTCCCTTGTTAAAGTTTAAGCTATTATTAGGTTACCTTTCTATTTACTATATAACAATAACATATACAGGATCACTAAGAGAAACACAATCACAAGAGTACACAAGCATTTATCCTGGGAAACTGTTATAACCCTAATTTTCACCAGACATGCTAACCTGGCATCAGGCCATCTCATATTCCTTCTTTGCCAAGCCACTACTAAACAACTCTTCTAAAAAACTCAATTTTTAAAGGTACACGCTAGCTGACCCACTATAGCCCGCGTGTATCTACAGTGTCCACGCTAGCTGACCCACTACAGCCCGCGTGGACCTACAAAAGCATGAAAAAAGGAAAGTTGTTGACGGAACACACAGCTTTGGGCAAGTTAACTAAACCTTTCAACCATGCATGGCCGGTCATTTGACCAAATACCTAGCTCCTTCTAGCCTATAAAAGAAGGGGTAAGGGTCCCATTTGAAAGGAGGAAAATCATAGTTAAGAGACTATACCCAATTGAACATTCCCATTGTCCCAACCTTTAGTCATCCTTGTGCAAAGAGAAGTATAGAGAAAATCAATTGGAGGACAGTTGAAGAGGAGCCCAGGACCAGGTTCGTGGATCAGTGGTCGGCTTCATCATTGTAAGTTTCTTTAGTGAAGTTAATAATAAAGAAGTACTTTTCTCATCCCACCATATGAGGTTTTCATTGTTTATTGCATACATGTTGATTAAATCTCTAACCCATTAATCTGTAGATCAAATGCATGTGGAGTTCTTTATTTGTCTTTTGTGAATGCAGGTCAGCCTTGGGAGGAGAGTTGCAGTCAAAGAGCGACCAAGCATGAAGAGGAATCGATACCAAATGTCATACATAAGGTATGTTCACTTGATCTTCTTAACCACGCATTTTCTTAAGAATAATGGGATTAGGTCTGGGACGACGGTAAAAAGTAGGAATCTTTAGGTCTTTTCTGCAAGCATGATAAAACCCTAAGTGCTAGTTCGTAGAGGGATTTCCCACTCACAACAGAATTGGCAACCATATTGGGGAACCCTAGGGTTTCTAGGAATATTTTTTCTTGGGTATTTTTAAAAACTCATTTCATCTCTTGTTTTTAAAGTTTCTGCAAAAGTCTGAGCTAACAGAGATTCTAGTCTTCCATACCAGTTATCTCTGTTTATTTTCTTGACTGCATTTTTTTTTACGGGACCCACAGAGGTACACGTGGCCTGTATAAGGTCTGCATGTGTGTACCCACACCCTACATTCACACAGCCCACGTGTACACGCTAGCTGAGCAAGTGTCAGTCACGTGTATGATTTCAAAAAGTTTATTTTAGGGAGGAAGTCGTCCTCTCCCCTGTTAGAAGTAATCCTTCTCAGGGGTTTTCTGGAACTCATTCTAGTCTTTGTCATTTGCAGTCTATAGCTTAGGTTCCACCTCAGATTGGTTTGTTCTATTAAATTTTCGTTGATCAAAGTGAGTTTCTGAGTCTTCAAGAGATTTTGGTCCTCAATACTAGTAGTCTCTGCCAGTGCTTAATTATTTTTCTTTTCATTTTTGAGATTTTTAGAAGTACACGTGGCCTGCATAAGGTTTGCACGTGTGTACATGCTCCCTGATGTTACACAGCTCGCGTGCACACGCTGGCTGTTGAACAGTCAGCAGCGTGCCTGTTGAGAAAATTTTTTTTAAAGAGAGGCAGTCATTTTTTTCTTTGTCAAGAGTTTATCCCTCTCAGGTTTTTTTGGTCTCTATCATAGCAGTCAGTAGCTTAGGTTTGATCGTAGCAATAGATTCCTTTTTCATTAAGAAGTTTCCTCATATTTTTCCTTTCATAGGGTTTTTAGACAAGTGTGACAGTCCTTTTTAATCTGCTTGTGTGTTATTTTTAGAGTGACTCTTTACGATCTGCGCTTAGGCCAGAGGTTTTCGTGGTATTTACTTGTTGATATTTTTCCTTTTGCTTTGTGAGCATTCAAAAAAAAAAAACTTTTATTTCTTTGTTTGGTTAAATAGTTGTTGGTTTACATTAGTAACCAGGAAAAGTCTTTGCTTTCATAAGTTCTTGACGGTTTACTTAGACAATAAGTAGCTCATAGTCGAGTGAAATCCCGTTTTGTGTTTGTTGTTCAAAGATCTTAGAAAAAATTATTTTTTGAAAAGTTGGTTAAAGAATTTAAAAGAGAAAATTTGAAGTTGTGAAGAAGTGTTTTGTTTCCATCTTTCTATTTATCTTTTCTTTCGTCTTTCAAACATCACTATTTTCACTTTCATAACCTTTGACTTAAGACAATCCATAAAATTAACGCTAAATCTAAAATTAATTAGACTTTTTATGTTTGTAGGGTCAACCAACTAGTTTAGGGTTAGGGCCTTGAATTAGGTTGGAGAGGAAACTTTTCAAGGCCATTGAATCAAACATTGGAGTCTGAGTTAGGGAGTGTTAAAGTCCAGTATCATGGAAGTTATCCGGGACCCCCCTCTAACACAGGGGATAAACACGAGGTCGCTTGTGGAAAGGTAGCGGAGATAACCCCTCCAAAGTCGAACCAATCGTAGTGGAGAACACATATAGAGGGCTTGTCTTGGGATTCTGTCGATTGCATTTTCCACAGAGCTTCGTGGGTCTCGAATCCACTCGAAGTCCTCAGTTTTCTTCTGAACCACTTTATTTTGATATCCTTGACAGGTTTTGGGCTTGATACCCTACTCATTGTGGTCTACCCGACTGTCGACTATACCCGCCTGGTGACTGTTCGCGAGCTAGAAACTTAGTTTCCTTTATTCTAGGGGCTTACACAGGTGATTGTGGGGGTATACCGCGGTACCTAGGGAAGACGTCAGACCACACTTTGCAGAGTATACCCGGAGGGTGCTTCCATATTCGAGTTGCACTTGCACTAGTAAGTTGCTCTAGTGTTGGCTAGTGTAACTGTTCTTCCAACTAGTTAGTCGTTTGCTTGATTTTCCTTTAGGAACTTTTAGTGTGTGCTCTGTGCTCTTTAGTTTTCCATAGTGAGTCAGTTATTCATTACTTTAGGTCTCTGACCTAGGGTGTTATACCACCCACTCCTCCAGTCGTGAGGACTTTTTTGTATTCCGCTTAGAAACGTGGAGCTGCCTCTTTATGGGTGTTGTTTTGATAACATTGGTTCTTTAGAGTCAGTGTGTGAGAATTTTATGGATTTGAACGATCCCGCAAGGGGAGAACCTCTGCATAATATCTTCATGGCTAAAGTTCCTGACAATACCAACCAAGGAACCCCTTCGCAAGGGGATTCTTGTGCTTTTCCTTTCTTCATAAACGTTGGTGTCCCTTTGATGGCCATTTTGTACATTCCTGGGTTGAATGTGGGATTACTGGTTTGGTTGGGTACCATTCCAAATGTCCCAAATTCTCTTGAAGCTTCCCAGCTAAGCGCTTTATGTAATGGGAATAATGTTGACCTAGCTGACCCACTACAACCCACGTGGACCTACAAAAGCATGAAAAAATGAAAGTTGTTGACGGAACACACATCTTTGGGCAAGTTAACTAAACCTTTTGGCCATGCATGGCCGGTCATTCGACCAAATACCTAGCTCCTTCTAGCTTATAAAAGAAGGGGTAAGGGTCCCATTTAAAAGGAGGAAAATCATAGTAAAGAGACTATACCCAATTGAACATTCCCCTTGTCCCAACCTTTAGCCATCCTTGTGCAAAGGGAAGTATAGAGCAAAGCAATTGGAGGAAATTTGAAGAGGATCCCAGGACCAGGTTCATGGAGTAGTGGTCGGCTTCATCATCGTAAGTTGCTTTAGTGAAGTTAATAATAAAGAAGTACTTTTCCCGTCCCACCATATGAGATTTTAATTGTTTATTGCGTACATGTTGATCAAATCTCTAACCCATTAATATGTAGATTAAATTCATGTGGAGTTCTTTGTTTGTCTTTTGTGAATGCAGGTTAGCCTTGGGAGGAGAGTTGTAGTCAAAGAGTGACCAAGCGTGAAGAGGGATCGATATCAAATGCCATACATAAGGTATGTTCACTTGATCTTCTTAACCACGTATTTTCTTAAGAATAATGGGGATTAGGTCCGGGACGACAGTAAAAAGTAGGAATCTTTAGGTCTTTTCTGCATGCATGATAAAACCCTAAGTGCTAGTCCGTAGAGGGATTTCCCACTCACAACAGAAACCCTCAAGAGGAAGAACACCCAGAAAAACTTCCTTAATATAGATAGCCAATACAATGACAAGATAATGAACCAAACAACACAGAAATTTATCTTCCAAGGATGTGCCTCTCTCTCTCTTTCTTCTTCCGAAAACTGGTAACTACAGCTTCCTTCAATACTTGCGCACTAGATGAGTGAGTTGAGTGTGTGTCTAAATGAGGCACTGACCTCTCTTATTTATACAATTCTGACATGTGTGGAAGTGTCTCTTCACTGGCAGGGCAGACTTCTTCTTCTGGGTGGTTATAACCACCTTTAATATATTATGGGGCCTCTTTAATATATTTTGAGGCCGACTTCTTATTTAGCCTATTACAATTAGGGTTTGACCAATCCACAAAAGGGGATTTGGTCTATTACGATACCCAACATGATCAATCCACAAAAGGGGATTGATCTAATCAATAATAAATATATTTTATCTTTATCCACAAAAGGGGATAAGGATATTATTTGCAGTTACATAATGTTTTAACACTCCCTCTTAACAAGAAGGATATTATTTATCTTTTGACAAGTCACTGGATGTCGACATCAACTAGGTAGCAACATCCACTGGATAACATCATCAACTAGGTAACATCATTAATTGGATAACTGGAGGCATCCACTTGGTCATCTGGCATCATGATCACTGACAGGCATATCTATAAATCATCGAAAGTTTTGTTCTCTTTATCTTCGCGCAGAAGATACTCTTTCTTTATTTCGTCTTCACTCAGAAGATACTTCTTTCTTATCTTCACATAGAAGATATCTTATCTTTACACATAAGATTTATTATCTTCACACAGAAGATATTCTATGAGTTTTTTTGTTCCTTTTATGTTCTCCCTTCTCTTGTAGTCATCTATCTCACCCATCCACTAGGGAGGACTACTACCATAGCTTCACTCCTAGTCATCCCACATGAACTAGAGAAGCTAAGATGCTAGCCTGGGCAAGACTAGACTCCCTTTCCATGATCCATGTAGGATCACTACAAAAACCTCAAGAGCCAACTAACCATTCCACATGGTCAAGGTTTGCGTTCTAGGCTACTCAATAATTGGCCAGAGGAGAGTATATGCCCGCTTCCCCTTGGAGAAAAATACACATTCCTCTCTACAAGGGTGGTCACACCCCTCTCTACGAGGGTATTCTAGCATGTCCCTAGAGTATCCAAAATGCAACACTTGGACAGAGGCCAACCTTGGAAAATTTCTCATTCCCCTTCTCTATGAAGGTCTACCTGTGGGATTGCTCTTTCCTTCTCTACGAAGGTATTTTCTCTTTCTCCTTCTACGAAGGTATAGCTATGGGATCTGAAAAAATCTCTTATGGTCCAAAATTTTTCCATGGTATAATACCATGCTACCCATCTGCTGAGCACCATCCATCTACTCAATAGCTTTCATCTTGATCAAAATATCTAGGCACCATCCATCTGCTTTTCTAACTGCATCAAATCACGATCCTTCATTTCGAACTCAGAGACATGGCTCCCTCTTGCACCAAGCTAATAGCTTCTAATCATCATCCTTGAAGTTTTCTTCTGAAATATCCTGGGTGCCTTCTTGAGTTCGAATATTTCTTTCTTTATGTCTTCAAACTGGATCAAACTTCTCCCTCTGCATCTATAAGAACAGTACTGGAGCAACCTGTAGTTACTTGCATCTCATCCACTATATCTGAGTATCCATCCTTTTCTTCATCTTGAATATTTTTGTTCTCCATCTTTAGGAGCCTCCTTCTCCTATATAAATATTGGATATTGTCTGGTCTTCACTAACTTTCACCATATCATACGTCCTTCTCAT
>JASDQU011440231.1:0-23810 GCA_032191745.1 Picea mariana | reverse complement strand
GGGGGAGCATGAGTGTTTCCATCAATGACAAAGGGGGAGATTGTTGGAAGATTGGTTGTTGTCATTGATGTCAACCCTAGTCATGGGTTTTGGACTGCAAGATTGATGAAGGTATTTGGACATGAAGGAAAATGCACATGTAGATAAAAAACCCACGGATGGATAGTATACATCATGTTGTTTCCAGTGGTATTTGGAGCGTCACATGGATCCTCATGGTTGAGGAGAAATGAATTTTTGAAGATGACAAAGTGAATTGAAGAAGGAAGTACATGTAGTCCCTGAAGATAATTAAAGAAAAGAATTACAAAATAAGAAAGTGTCAGGTCGACCCTAATGTTAAAAGGAAGTGACATAAATGGTACAAATAAACACCATTATACATTCATTTGATACAAGTCAAATTTCAAAGGAAATACGAAGAAAATAAGGCCAGATTTCAAGGGAGGATGAAGTCTTTTGGTGATGTGTTCTAAGGTATGTTATTTTCAGGTCATCTTACCATTTTTTCTATAACTTGTTTTCTAGAATGATTCATATGGTGAAATCGCTATGGTATTGAGAAGACATATCAAGGTACCTTTGTTAAAAATTTCAGCTCTTGATTCGCTATAATTATGGAGATACACTCTGTGGAAGATAGGGTTTGTGACCAATCCTGAAGTTAGTCAATAAACAGGTGTTCTGGGTAAAACAGTCATAACTTTTTCATCGAGAATCCAAATGAAGTGGGATGAATTTCATTGGAAATAGTACAGACTATAGTTTCTTGTGTGTGAATTTTAGAATCGGATGTTAATTATTGAGCGCGGGGCATTCTGTGCAAGTTCACTCTCCTGAATAGACCAGAATTGAATAAAGTCTACCATTCTTTCTATAACCTCTTTTTGGGGAGGATTCAAGGACTGAAAATTGGAGGAGTTTTAGAGAATAAATTGAGTAATATTTTCTACAGGATCAAAGTACTCCAAGAATTGAAGAATTGTAGAAATTGAAGAAGTCTCACGAAGCATTATCAGGTTCTATGTGATGATTGGTTGATGGTGATGATTTAATGTAAAGTTTTATTATCTCTCATATATTCTTGTGTGGAAGGAAGGGGAAAGGATGGAGAGTTCAACTATCTCTTGATATTGGAGGATTTTATCTTCCTCTTGGAGGTTTATCCCTCCCTTTACACTTGGAATTTGTAGCTACCTTTGGAAGTCATTACTTCCCTTGAACAATAAATATTGATTATTTCCCATATATTATGCATGGTGTATAGTGGTGTATTGGTGTAAATCTTATACTATTGTTCATTGCTCATTGGATATAGTTGAATGGTTTAAGTATAAGTTGAAAAAGGTTTTAAATTGTACTTGATACTGATTCACCCCCCTCTTAGTATCAACAAGAGAGTGGTGCATCTTTGGGAGAGGATCTTCTGTATTAGTTTGAGTTATCTCTTGGCATTGTATTGGCTATCTATAATAAGGAAGTTTTGTTGGGTTTTCTTCCCCTAGAGGGTTTCCCAGGATAAATGTTGTGTCTCTTGTGATTGTGTATTTCTCAGTGATCTTGTATTATGCTATTCTTATCTATTGAATGCAAAGAACTATAATAATGGCTTAAACATTAACATTTAAATGAGGACGGCCAATAGTATCATGCCCTAAGAATTTTTTGTGTAGTAGTATCCCCACCATAATTTCCTCTTATGGGTCCGTCATGGAGCTCAGACAAGACTTTATCAACATCCCTTTTCTCTAGGCATTGAAGAAATACATTATCATAATTTTTTCTTCATAGAATTCCTTGTATCAACTGATATTGGGCGTACTTGAGCCTTAAATCTATTTTCCTATTGGATTACAAATAATGTGGAGTTGATCCACGACTCAGGTAATATTTCATTTCTTAGAACTAGGGGTATGAACCGACTGGGATGTATCATACTTCCTTTTCAAATAGCTCAGAATCTTGATAGAGAGCATCTTCATGAGACTCGACACAAGGGAATTTTACATCTAGTTTGTATATCCCTTTTCCTATAATGCTCTTTGTAGGTTTGATCTCTAGGTCATATTATTGTAGAGCCTGTAATCCAATTTGCTCTCTTTTCTACCAAATCATTTTGTGCCAGGAGATTTCTGACGGATGGGTAAGGAACAATAACCTTAGTTTTAGATTTGAGTAGGAATGGTAGAAAGTGTTTGACATCTTTGAAAACTGGATATGTATGTTTTTCAACTTCGAGATAATTCAACTCAACTCCTTGTAGGCTTGAACTCATAAAATACATAGGAAACTTGTCTCCTTTCGAGTTATCTTGTGTTAAGACCATTGCAAATGCAGTATTGGAGGAAAATGTGTAGAGGATGAAATATTGATCAAAGTCGAGACTTAACAATGTTGGTGCTTGAATAATATCTTATTTTATTTTGTCGAAAGACTCCTTTTCTTTATATCCCCATCTAAATTCAACATTCTATTTTATCATATCTTGTAGGGGTTTTACTCTCTCGAAAAAACTAGGTATGAACCATCTAATGAAATTTATCCTTTCGAGAAATGAATGCACATATTTTTTGTTGTGAGGGGGAGGGATCTTAGTGATCTCCTCAATCTTGTCGAGTTCAATCCGCATACCATGTTTGGAGACGATGAAACCCATGAGTTTTCTTTCATTCACGACGAAAATTAATTTCTTGGGGTTCAGATATATGTCGTATCTCCTGCATCGATTAAATACCTTCTTCAAGTGAGATATATGGCCCTATTTATTATTTGAGAATATGGTCACGTCATCTAGTTACACTAGCACACATTCTCCCAGGAGACCTCTAAAGGAAATATACATGGCTCATTTAAAAGTGGTGACAACGTTTATCAGTCTGAAAGTCATCTTCCTATAGGAATATGTTCCCCATTTTGTTCTAAAAGTTGTCTTAAGCTAATATTGATGAGCTACTAGGACTTGATTATATCCTGAGAATCCAACTAGCAGGGAGAGTGTTTTCAATCTAGACACACATTGTAGAATTTATTCCATGGGAGGCATGGGGTAGCTATCTTTTTTTGAGTCTCTATTTACATTTCTAAAATCAACACAGAGCCTGATATCCCCATTATTTTTCCTTATTGGCACTAAGTTTGATATCCACTGTGTATGCCTTACTAGAAAAATGATTATGGCCACCAAAAATTTATTTAGCTCTTATTTGACTTGAGGTTCAAGACTGGGGTGCATCTTCCTAAGATTTTATTGCAAAGGCTTGGTTTGAGATTTCATGGGAATGACATGTTGTATAATATTTGTATCATATGTATTGAGGTCCTCATATGTCCATGCGAATATGTATTTATATTCTTTGAATAACTTGATCTATTCCTTCCTTTCTTCAGGAGAGAAATTTTTTCCCAGGTTGACGTTCTCAGGAGAAATCTCTANATCCTGGGCAGTTAATGTTTGTCTTACAGTTCATGAACTTTTTAAATTTTCCTTTAAGGTCGTAGATTTTTTATGACCACATTCCTGGGAATATTATTGTTTGGTCCTGTTGTGTTTGTTTCTTTGACATTATTGCGATTATTAGTATTCATCAGCATGTCATGTTGGCCTTCATCTATGATAGAATCCTTGAATGTATATTTGAGTTGTAGAAAATTAATGAGTTGTTGGTCATCATCAAATACCATCCAACTTACAATATTGTTTGGAATTGATGGCATGTACAAACGTTCAATAGAGAATGAGTCAAGCATAAATCTGCCTAAGGATATTAATATAGATGCCACATTTTCTAACAAGTCAACATCAAAATTCAACGATTAGGGAACTGTGTTAATATTGAAAGAAGTGAAATATTTAATTAACTCCCAGACCTCGGAATGATCATTTTTAAAGTTACTTGAAAGATAATGAATGGTGTTTCATATATGTCTAACAATGATTTCAGAATCACAAAATACCTTGATTTTTTCTTCTTTCAAGTCAACTTCCTTTATAAGTCCCTATACAAGGGCTTCATATTCGACAGTATTGTTGGTGCAAGGAAATTCTAGTTTGCATGGAATTAATATTTTAGTATCTTTCATGTCTCTTAGTATGCAACCTGCTCTTGCACCTTCCAAATATTTTGATCCATTGAAGAACAATGTCCACATATCAGGATTACCTTTTTTTATTTCAAAAGGTATTTTTGAATTTTTAGATTTTTTGGTTTTAAAGAGGTTAGTAGAGTTAGTGAATTTTTCTAGCTTATCTCTAGAGACTACGTTAGTTTGTACATCAAGGGGATTGCTAGTTTGATCAACTATATTTCAACTAGGGTCAATAATCTGGGTGTAATGAAGGATTTCATATTTTGTGTCATATTCCATGAGTGTTGATGGTTCAGTTGTGAAGTTCCCAAAAAATGTTTCAAATGAATAATTCCCAAGAATGGAATGATTGAACATCACCAGTTCATTCTGATCATTCAAATCAATAACAACATGTTTCATGTACCATTCCTTGTTGATCCTGATTTGGTTCATTTTACCATTGAAATGGAGCCATAAATGGGAGTCCCAGTCGGTAGCAAAGTATCCATTTAACATGGTCGACCAATATCGACTTAAGAGAATTCCATAGTTATGAGGAATGTCCACTACTATTATATATATGGTTTGATGAACTTTCAGGTTAGCATACATCCTGATCAAAACCTTTTTCAATTCTTCGATCACCTTAACTTTAGTTCTATCTAAGTGGATGATATGAATGTTATACAGTTCATGTTTGATGTTAAGCTTCTCATAGACTTTAAGGGGCATGACATTAGACGAAGCTTCTGAGTGCACCACGAAATTATGAACATTTCTATTGAATACTTCAAAAGCGATGAGAAAAGGAGGAGTGTTGGACCTGGATCTTTGATCTATTAAGGAAGCATTAGTCGCAACCTAACTTTTGGATGGACTATTGTTTTTAGGTGAAGATTCCTTTTTTATTACCCTTTTGGTTCCCAAGTTTGATTCCCGAAATCTAGGAGGAGTTTTACCTTGCAACATTCAGATGAAATTTTCTTGGATTTGTGGAATCTTCATGAGTTCAAATAAAGAAATGTTGGATTTTGTTTTCTTTAGATCTTCTAGAAAGTCATATTCCAATTTGGCCAAGGGTGTAGGGGAAGTATTTGGTTTCATTGGTTGATCTATTGTTTTGGGATTGGAAGACGTATTCTTAGATGAATTAAGGGTAGTATTAGTTGAAAGAGAAGATTGTTTGGGAGTAGTGGAAGTGGGAGAAGTAGGACTAGGGGTACCGGGGGTGTCATTGGGGATGTTCTTACTAGAAATCCTAGTGGTTATGATGTTTTTTGAGAGGTTTACTTCTTCAAATTCTTCTTCATCTTATCCAAAGGATATGTCCCAAAATGAGTTTAATTTTTGTTCAATTGACTCACTAGGCTCCTAGGGTTGTTCTTTATATTCTTGACCCCCATCTCGCTCATCGGTGGTTTCAATCATATTATTTTTTGCCTAGGTTTGAAGGGCCTAGAAAATATCTTCCATATTGATGTTTTCCGTCTGAGAGGGGGTGGATTTGTTGGTTAGGGGAGTATTACTATATTTCTTGGGGGGGGGGGTGACTTAAAAAACCTTTTGTGATTGGAATATCCCTCTCTGTTACCCCTTTTTAGGTCAACCAAGTCGTTGGATAATTTTTTGATGATTCTTTGAAGAGATTCCATATCCATCGAATCAGAGAGATTTTCATCTTCACTGGATTTAGATGCGGAGATTTTAATTTTACCTTTGTCTTTAGATGGTTCTGAGTTGGAACTACCTTTTAAACTTAACATATTTTTCTCAAATTTAAGGGCTTCTTGGAAGGCTTCTTATAAAGTATCCTTTTCAAAACTGTTTACATACATGGCCATGGACATGGGTAAACCAGAGGTGTAAAATTCAATAGTAACATCTTCAACAAGTTTTAAGGCCCTTGGAATTCATTTTAACAAAGAGAGGAATCATTGATTGTAATCAGTAACTAATTCTTTTGAATCCATCTTAACTCTTGATAGTTCGAGAACCCGGGTGGCTGGTATTTTATTTTCCCTGATTTTTTGGAGGAAAGAATTTTCAAAAGTTTTCCAATTTAGAATGGAATATTCTACTAGAGATAAATACCATGTCGACATGTTTTCTTCAAAGGTAGGGGGAAACAGAATACATACAACATATTTGTGGTGAATTCTTTGTATCCTGATAGCCAACATAAATTTCTTAATATGGTTCTCGACTGACTCCTTTTTGTCGGGGTCAAATTTAGGCAGGAATTTCTCAGGGTATCAGGGCATGTCATGTTGAACTCCTCAAACAACGACCACATCAGAAAACAACCAAGGCTGGTAGGGGGGGAGGATTTTGGTTCTCATTTTCTTCATCCATGTTTAGGGGATGATATACGATGACCTTATAGGGTTTATATTCGAATTCACTCTCATATCCATCCCCTTCTTTAGAATTGTCTTTCAAATCGTTTATGGGGGTTTGAGGGGGTGAATCAGGAGGTGAGGGTGGTCTACCTCCTGTTCCATTGGAGAGTATATGATACAAAAGATTAAATTTTGAATCCTTGGGGAAATTAGACGTACCTTCATAAACATGATATTCATGGGTACCAACTAAATGATTTTCTTGATAGGAGTAAGTGTCAGTGAAATAGAGATATATATATCAAAGGTATTCCTGATTTTCATGGAGACAGTAATATAAGGGAAGCTTTCCGATATATATTCTATGTTTGTTATTCAGAGCATGAATGGTTCATTTGGTTGAGCACCTGACTAAAGATTCGATCTCTGAAATAGTTACGATATGAGGTTGAGGAGAAGAGAAATATATTTTGGGATGAGAGGGAACACAATGAGTGCTAACATGAGCTGGAGTGTTCACCATATACTTTGAAGGGAAGACATTATGTTCAGTGTAAATTTGATGAGAATCAGATATGTAGGAAAAGATTACTTGCGGGGCAGAACAGGAAGAATTCAAATTTCTATTTGTAGACATTCAGTTATGTGACCCTCCTTCTAGCACCATTTATGTTGATGGTCCAAAATGACCCGTTCAATCAATTGAGGGAAAACACCCAATGGAAGGTCCTAATTAGACCCACTCTCATTTGGAGCAACGCTTCTGACCATATTTTGGCCTGGTTACCAACTAACTAAAATACTAACTAAATATGAATCTGAGAACCAAAGGTTCTCAGATGAATTAAAAAAAATAAGATAAAATAAGTAAACACAACTCAACTAAAATTAAACTAAGAGGCGTGATCATTATTCTAAGATGCAGACTCTAAGATAAAACTATTAAATTAATCTATCATGATCGGGAGAAAATTAATAAAATAAATGAATACAATGAATAATGCGCATTACTTGAGTAGAAAAAATTCATGACACAAGTGATACATAAATTTAATAGCATATTCTGTTAAAACCAAAGAATTAATAAATTTAAAGATATTATACTATCGTTGTATCCATCCTGAAAAACCATGATAATTGTAAATTGTAAACATTGATTTAGAAATAATTCATCAACTACAATCACAGAATGCAAACATAGAGGCACATAAACAAAATAATCTTATTCACACACATCGGTACCATAATCTTCAAATTCAGAATGTCTCTTGGATTCAAATTAACTTGCAGCAAAAATTTTGTCTTCCAGATTCCAAAAACCAAAATCCCATTCAAATGGGCAGCGCTCCCTTTATATAGTGAAGAGAGAACATTTACGATCGTTTTTCTTGGTAATCATAGAAATTTAAGCTGCTTCACAAAAAAGACTTCTCATATTACATAATAGATTACAATATCAGAAGAAGACAACTTCTGGAGAGAAGTGAGGAATTATTTAATCATGATGTGGTGTTCTCTTGTTGTTGCTCTTGGTATTATTTCCAAGTGGAGTAGTCGTTTAAAATTCTCTCGAGCTTGCTTGATTGCAATCTCTCTAAGACTGATTCTTCATTATAGACTTTTGTGGACACTTCTTGATATAACTTCTATGTCGTGTCTTTTACAAAGGATTGAATATTATGGGTGAGACGGGTAGGAAATAGCAAATTTTATTCAATTGATTTTTCATCAAATAGCAACAAATCTTGAATGCTCATCTGACTGGATTTCTTTAGATATTCCACTTCAACTGCCCTGGTGCTGACAAACGTTTTTTCATCTATAGACTGCAAAGGTTGTACCCCTACCTCTACAACGAGATCATTATCATCTTTCCACAGTTGTGCACTAGTGTCAGAAGCTACTCCTTGAGTGGAGTGTACACCCAAAAAGAGAGGTTTGTTGGTGTCAAAAACATTCGGTACCCGAGTCTTTCTCTTTTTGAATATACTGGTAGGAAGGTAGGTGGGGGTTGGTGCATGTCTTGCCAATTAACCATCTCCTCAAAATAATCGCTATATTCTCAATACCTTCCATGACTCTCTATCAGAGTTCTCTACAAATTAAGTTTTTCTTGTCGCTCCACTCATATGTTGATCAACAGATTAAGAAGTTCATTCTTTTCCTTCGCTAAATTTTTGCTGGCATCCAATTCTTGTGCTTTGATGGACTCCATGATACATGTCGAGGCTCTAGTCTCTTCCAGAGCATAATTGAGTTTATTTCTTTCCACTTCTAACTCATTCATGTAGGTGTCTCGTAGGATTTTCATCCTCTTTTCAAACTCTTTGTTCAAGTGATCTCTTTGTGCATGTAGGGCACCATTGATCTTAATTGAATTTAGACCATTAGCTTCTTTGACATCTTCCTATATATCTATGGAGAATTGGTATTTTATGCCTTTCAACTCTGTTTCCAACTCTATTACTCGGTTCATGACAATGTTCAGGGAATTAGTTACCTCTAGAATAGAGGAGGCATTTAATATTGCAAAGGTGTTGAGCATTGAAGTTGCTTGAACCATGTTCTCTTCAGGATCAAGCCCGACCTTCCATTCTAATATACTTCTTGTATATGAATTAGATTTGGTGTCTTCTACTCTCTTTATTTTCGTTGATCTCTTCTTGATTCTTTTAGTTATATTTTCAAAGTAGTAGTATCCAATAGCGACTACAGATCCTTCGAAATTGAAAGATTGGGAAGAGAGGGATGAGTCACCTGCTATGGAGCTTATGGGAGTGTAATCTGGAGGAGGTATATTCACAATTACTAGGTTCGGTGTCGACAGAGTTCATGGGGTGTCGCTTAAATTATACTTAAAAATCTCATCAACTTTCCTCTTTGATTCAACCTCGTCAGCCAATCACTTCGCCTCTGCCTCTTTAGTCAGTTTCCCATCTTGTGATTCATTAGCTATCCTCTTCACTTCCTCGTCCTCTACTAAATCTTTAGCTTCTCCTTCTTTATTCTTCTCCAGAGCAGCCTGATGTGTCGCACGCTCACGTGCTATCTTGATCTTTTCCTCAATATGTCTTCTTTGATAATCTTTCTCTGCTTGGAGCCTTTTCTGCTCAAGCTGATTTTATTTTTTGGTTTTCTCCTTTTCTTTGGAATTCACTGTATTTTGTTCGTGCTGACACAAATCCTGGAATTGGGATGAAGTTTCCATCTTGAATTATTCTTGTTCGAGATCAATTTATTGCTTTGCAACGTCATGGGACAGTTGGTGCACGTCTTCATCATATGAGAGTACCCCTTTAAATTTATCCTCCTCAAAATAAACAACGTGAATATTTGGATGAGTGAGGCCGACAAACCTGACGTGAATGACAACCATCTCATGAGGATCATGGCCTTTAGGCTCACCCAATTATAGGATTACCTCCTATAATGTCTCATCTTCTTGCCTAGCATTTTGAGTGTTGGAGATGGAATAGCTTCCATTGTGGAGAGGGAAGATTGGCCACAGTATTTTACTATTGTTTTTCAAAAGTGTGGTGACACCAGACCCCATTGTTCGGTACGTTATTTCCCTCATTAGTAATCGGTCTGGAACAAAATAAGGCAAGAGATGTGGGTCCCTTGTGGTCCCATAAACCCTGATAAATGAATAATACTTGTATAAAAACCAAGAGACCACCCGTTTCATCCCATTTATAGCCTCAAAGGATATCCTATATATAGGGAAGCTAAAAAGGATGAAATGTAGAGGGGATAGGAATAAATTGCAAATCTCATAAAAACGTTTTATGAAATTTACGGTCCATAATTGGGAGAAATAAACATGAATGGGGGGATGACTTCGGTCCCAATTCCATCCTAGCTCAAGAAATTCCACTGAGGAAAAAATAGTGTCTATCATATAAGCTGACATATAATAACATGGCTTCTTCATACCTGGAAGGTTCTTTGCATGCAGGCATATGTTAAAGGCTAGGATATCCTCCTAGTTGAAAATATATCTAGTTGTAACGATGGTGTGTTCCAAAGGTAACCAGTCAATTTGGAAGTGCGTGTTATTTTATTCCCCGTATAAACGCTAGAGCATGGCCACCAACAACTTATAAGTATTTTTAAGACTGTGGGTGGGGACCAATTTCTGACCTTTTTTAAGGGTTTCATCCTCATCCACCCACCAATGTTTCATCTTCTTTTCTAGTCCTTTGCTTTCCTTGGAAAACCCTTTTATGAAAGGTTCATTTAGCAAGCAAGTTGGAGCAAGAAGGTGATATCTAGAGATAATATCCTCTGGTCTGAGAGAATCTACTCGCGCCTCTTACTTTCTCATCATGTTCACCATGGAAATGTCTAATTTCCTAAGGCACCACTGTGTTTCCTTGTTGTATGGGAATAGTTGTGGCCTAGAAGCTACCAGGTGGATACCACCTTTTAGGATATTCTAGTACACCTCTAAAACTTCATTATCTTGACGAAATTCTATGTAGTCGAATATCCTATACATATCTTCAAAGTCGAAGAAATGGTCCTCGCCAATATGAGGAATTGTGTCAGTCACCAGAGTTTTGATCGGTCAAGATGATGATTCAGGGCCTGCGGCACCTTGGAAGTACATCGAGCTTCTAGATCTTTTGGGGTTTTGGCTCATCATGACGAATAATCAAATTAACCTACAATAACATGTTAAAAATAATATAAGCTTATATTAAGTGTAACACATTAGCTGTAATAATGAAAAACCGGTTAAGAAATAAAAAACAAAGGTTACTGATAAACAAGTAGTTGCAAAAATAGAGAAGGTGATCTCTATGAGTGAGGGAGTCTTAGATGAAAATAAAAATTCATGGACTGTGTTTCAAAATCTTACAATGCAAGTTGTGTTCTGAAAGAGTGTTTTTTATAACTCGCAATGCACATTCAACTAGCATGAGTATGCAATAATTCAAGTGTGTACGAGGATCTTGCTAAATTGGATCTTAAATTTTCTCGTTAATGCGTGCCATTTCTATAATTAAATATTATTAAGAAGGATATATGCATTGATTTGGGAATTGGGGAAGTGATAAACCAAATCTTCAAATAATACTGTTATCAAGGTAGATCTTTCAGAGTATGAGAGAACATGTTTTTTCAGAACTCCGAAGGGAAAGGTATCCAAGGTATATTCCCTTCTATGTGGACTAGTGGGTGGGTCTGGATCTTCAATCAACAAATAGTGATATGGAAAGAGGTGGGACCCGTCGGGGTACTTGAATCAGGGGAAAACAAAATGAGGGAAGAACTAAAACCCAAGGGGAAGTATCAACATCATTTTCATTGTTTTTTTTAGAAAGGCATGCTAAACTATGTGATTTATAGAATTTTGAGACACGATTGTCAGAGGTTTGAAGGATGTGGAACCGTTTGAGCTCCGACAAAAATGGTATTGAAGAATATTCTTCCATCTTAGGATAAAGTGCAAGACACGCATGAGAAGGGTCAAGAGGCCATCAGAGTTTTCTTTTTGGAGTGTGATAATATGATTCTTAAAAAGGCTCTCAACGAGGAAGGTATCGAAGTTAATATTCTTTTGATACTTTAGAAACATTGTTATATCCCAAAAGCAATAAAAAAAACTCATTGGAGAACGATAAAATAGGAAGTCAATTGTCCAATCTTGGGATGCCACTTTGGGAGGTGATCATTTATCAGGTCACAACGAGCCTTGGGGTTTCGTGAAAGGAAAACATTGTGAGATCTAGAGTCATCGGAGTGTGAAGATCGGAGTTTAAGTTAACACATGAAAAGGGGACTCCGATGAACACAATCCCAAAATGGATTTGAGTTAATATTGGGTTGTCTTGGTGAAGTAAGGATGCAGGTCTTGTAGGGTCAAATATAGGCATAAAGGAAAAAGATAAAAAGATTTTAGGGGCCCATAAAATTTAAAAGATGGGGGGTGTTGAGTGAAACTACCCACAACAACTCATTAAGGCAAATTCTATTTTTTGTATTGATTTTTCTATTAGTGAATACAATGGCATGCTTTTGTCTCCCCCCAAATATCTTATTGTTCATACAAATGTTTTTTATTGGTTTTTTTAGCTAACTATTTGGAAGACTAATCATACATAGGAAACAATATATTGATTTCCTTGTCTTTTATGCAAAATCATTGAGAGGTGGTCTCTCCACTTCATTCCTCATCCTCTTTCTCAACTTTCAAGCTTCCAATAATGCAAGGGGATATCTAAAGGTTGTTCCACCTTTCCTCTTTAAAATTACAATTAGTTTGTCTCAACTACTTGCTTGGAGATAGAAGAAGCTAGATTAGGTTTTTTATTTGATCTAATTTTTGTGTTCCTCATCTTTCCAACTAGATGAAGAGGGATCATTTGGAAATTTTGGTCATCTAGTGCAAAAATTTCACAACAATAAATCTTATAAACCCAAACACACTAACCTACTAATATACCATAACCCCCAATCACTACATGACATTGAACATAGTATACCCTCTATGATAATTCACTATATAGGCCATATTCAACATGATCCACCATATTAACCACATTGGCCCATTAATCCCTAACATATTCATCCACTAATGACATTCATTTTTATCCTCTAATTCAAATTTAACCGTAATCAATTAAGAAATCATTGACCACAGTTAACCTAGTAACCCAATCACCCACAACCCCCTAAACCATATTGAACTATGTTGACTAATTTTGACTATTATCCAACATTGGTCCCCCATCATAGCTAAACACCTACCCCTAACCCATTATCTAGCATATTAACCACCTAATCATCTAACCCCTTGTCCCACTAATCTTAGTAAATAACCATTGAATGCTACATACCTACTAGTCATTGACCATCATTACTTATTGTTGAACATGTGGATTGTAGATACCATATTAACCATGGTTCATAATATTAACGTCATTGACCCATTTACCCTTATTATGCTTACCCGCAAAAGTTATTCCCATGTATTCGCTAATCCATTAACCATATATCTTGATAAACCCATGGTCTACAAACCTCCTAACACAATAACTCCATTAACCTCAACAACCCTCCACCCTCATTTAACATACTAACCATTGTTGAGCATAGTTAATATGTGTTGGTCATTTTGAACATGGTTGAGCATAGTCATTCATAGTTGGCCATTATTGACCATGGTCGATCTAGTAATCCACTCACCCATAGCCTTTTAATCATATTGACCTATATTGACTAACACTTACTATTACTGAGTAGTTTTCACTTGCCACAACTAGATAGCTACCCCTAACCCACTAACTAGCCCATTAACCACCTAATCCATTAACCCCTCAACCCACCAATCTTAGTAACTCAGTAACCCTTAACCATCATTAACCATATCAATTGTTGTTGACCATGGTTAACAACCAAAGGGTCCAAAACCACCATACCAACCATATAAAGCATGCATATGCCCTCCAAGTGTCACATGGAACTAGTGAGGTCTTACACATGTGATATTATTCTTGATGCCCTAACCATCATTCAAAAAGGAACCTGAGAATATTAGGGACCCAAATATGCTTTTAGGGCTTGTGAATCATACATAAGGTGAAAAATCACCACACTATCCATGCAAAAGGAATTTTTATCCTATATGTGTCATATGGGTCTATTACCAGGTCTCTGCACTAGGTATGGATTGCAAGTCTCTAGCCATGGTTTGAGGAGGAACACCAACATCTTAGAACCCGAAATATGTTTTTAGGATTCATGGACAATGCACAATGTCAAAAACCACTACAAAAACCATTTAAAAGTAATCTTTAACTTATAACTGTCAATATGGGTGCCCTTACAAGATGTTGCAAAAGATGTTTTTAGGTATAGTAGACCAAGCCACTATATAGGTCATCTGAAGGGAGTTATTGGTCTATAGGCCATGATGTTAGTGCATGGGACATTGTGAGTTGCTCTCATGAGTTAAGTGCAATAGATATATGTGTCAGGTACCCATGAGGTTAGCAGGGTGGTTTAGGGTCAGGTGCATGGGTTACGTGCTATACCGAAGGTGGAATACTAAAGGTGCCCTTTGGTCCGATGCTTGGTGATTTCTTTATTGATTGATTATGGTCATCCGAGCAGGTCCAACTGGAAAAGGCGAGGTTTAATAGCATTTTAAAAAATCTATAAACATTTTGATAAAAATCTATTATAAGTAAGCTATAATAAAAAAATGAATTACATTTTTAAAAAGATTTGTAAAATTATTGTATTTTAAGATAATTTAATGAGATCATTTAACTTTTCATAAGCCAAATGAAATATAATTTTTTTTATTTTAATAACAAAAATGTTAAAGAAGTGATAAAAGATAGATATAAATGATTACCATTATTTCATGCAAATGATTTAATTTTTTTTTTTAAATTGGTAGTGGTGAAAAACATACATAATTAAGAGTTTTCACTAAATTAAATTTAAAACAACCTACTACAATCATGTAGCATCATGACCATTATCTTATATGCTTTACATATAATAAAATGAAAAACAACCCACCATTATATTGTAGCTTTCACATATAATAAATGAAAAATCCTACATACATAATGAAAACCTTTTACTAAATTAAGTTTTAGAGAACCTACTACAAGGCATGTTGCATCGCAGCCATTATCTTGTATGCTTTACATATAATAAAATGAAAAACAACCATTCTATTGTAGTTTTTACATATTGTAAAGAAATGAAAAAATATTAAAATAAATTAATAATATGAAATGAAAAAGATATTAAATAACACAAATAAATAGTAAAAATTATTAAAAATAATCTATGTGATGAAAATTCACTCAAATCACCATCATGAGTACTATAAAAACTTGAAAATCTTGTATACTTTACATATAATAAAATGAAAAACAACCATTATATTGTAGTTTTTACATATAGTAAATAAATGAAAAAATATTAATATAAATTAATAATAACCATCATGAGTACTATAAAAAAAATTGAAAATCTTGTATGCTTTACATATAATAAAATGAAAAACAACCATTCTATTGTAGTTTTTACATATAATAAATAAATGAAAAAATATTAATATAAATTAATAATAATTACATATAATAAATAAAAGAAAAAATATTAATATAAATTAATAATAAAATTGAAATGAAAAAAAAAATATTAAATAACACAAATAAATAGAAAAAAATATTAATGAAAATTCACACAAATAACCATCATGAATACTATAAAAACTTGGAAATTGTTCATCTAGATTAAGCATTGGGAAATTGTTCATCTAGATTAGGCATTGGTGTATACATGCTTTAAAATCAAATAAATAAATAATAAATCCAAAAACATAAGCATTACGAATAAGGGATTGGGTATTATCCAACTTCTAGAATTTAAGCAAAGGCACCCCTACTTGCCAATTGAGCTACCCCGGGGATTTGATGTTAGATGCAATTGGTCGTGATTCCCAATAACAATTATTTGATATTCTCTTGGAAGGATCGGTTTCATTTTCCAACTTATGAGATTTTGATACTCGTCTAAATATATTGGTTTTATTTTCTAGTTTATTATATATATTTTTAAAATATTTTTTAAGAATTTTTATAATTTAATTTTAAGGTAACTATTAAGCTAAATATTAAATTGGTATATGAGATTGTTTTGTGAAACGAGAACTTTTGTCCTACATAAATTTGATTATTAAAATTTATAGAAGTGTACATATCTTAATCTCCTTTCTATTTGATCTTATGACTTCCTAAGAGAAAATATGTGCTCTTAACCATTGTTAATAAAATTTTAAAATGAATATTATAATTTGATTATGTTCTAGAAGCATCCTTGGAGGACATTCACTAAGGTTATAATTTCTCAAAATTGTATTAATAAACTTGCATATTAACCATTCATTGAATGATATGGTTATAATTAATATTAATATTTGTAGGTAGAAATTATTTATTTTTAAATGCACTTACTCTAATCTCTAATCCCTAACATACTTGCACTCTAGAATCCTTAGAAGACTTTCATATAAGTTGTAATTTCTCAGATTTATATCAACACATTTCAGCATCAACAACCATAGGTGGAAACATTTTTAATGCATTGGGTCCATTATTCATTACACTAGATACTCATCCTTAGAAACTTAAAATAAGTTACTACAAAATTCCAAATCATATTGCAAAAATACTTAGATAAATGTATGAAAAATTGAAAGCCACCAATGTAAATAATAGAAGTTTTCCATTTTTTGTACTTGGATGAATAAACTAAAATGAAGTTGAGGTGTGCAATACACTTATTACACTAATCCATGAGAGAAGAATGTGTAGAAACTTAAAACATAACAATTGCAAACAAATGAAATAAACAACAAACTATTAACAACATGATTTCCAAGGGAAAACCTTCTAGGAGAAAAACCCTACACTTTAAAGCACACTCAATGTATCATTCAACCACTAAATGGTTACAATAGAGAGTCGTTGTGCTCTCAACAAGATTGTTCAATAGTAGCATAAGGATTCTAGAGAAATTTTGACAACACAAAAGTAAGTTAAAACTTACACTATGTTTTCCTCCAACCCTAGCACTAAATAAATAGGTATAACAAAACAATAAACCATTTATGGTTTCCTGATATTACATGTTGGAAACCACCAACAAATAATTGACCAACTATTGTTGCTTAGCATTCATTTCCTACTAGTGATATGCATTTAATCCTTGTTACTATTCAACAATTATTTCCTACCACTACTTTGCATTTATTCTATGTTATAGCTCTACATTTATTCCCTACTCCACTACCACATTGCAAGGTGTATGACACACTTGTCCCAACATTTTCTCCTTTTTCATATACCTTGCAAGGGTATAAAGGAGAATGCATCAAACTATGAGCTAATTGCGAGATCCCATAAGGCTCATAGACTCACAGAACCACTTGAATTTACCTATTCTTATCAGTTTGGTCAATGCATTTGTAGAATTCTGCAAGGTGCCAACTTTCTCCAATAGCACCTTTCCATCCTCTACCATGTTTCTAACAAAATGTTATTGGATATCCATATGCTTTGTATTCACATGAAAGGTTGGGTTCTTATCGAGACAAATGACATTGTTACTATCACATTGAACTGTAAAAGTGATGTGACTTATCCCTACTTCTGAATAAAATTTCATAAGCCAAAATACCTCCTTATAGGACATGGAAAAAGAGACCATAGCTTGTTGTTTATTCCACCAACATACTACTCCACAAAAAAATTGAAACATGTATTCTCTTGTAGATATCCTTCTACCTACATCCCCTACCCAATCACAAACCACATAATCCTATATATCCACTAATTTTGGGTCCCCTAAAACATAACTATGATAACAGATGGAATACTCAAATGTACCTCATACCTAAAGACCCTCTTTGTTGTATCCCAATGTTCACGTCTAGGATTAGCGTTGAATCAAATATTAAAGACTCCCACTACTTGTGCAATGTCTAGTCTAGTACATACCATTGCATACATCAAACTACCAACTACACGAAAATAAGGGAAAACATCCATATCCTCCATCTCTACAAGTGTTGTAGGGCACTACTCAATTGAAATCTTGCTTCCAAAAAACATCGTAACACTCAATGCTTTGTAATATACCATACAAAAATGTTGTAACATAGAGTTTACATGCTTACTCTGACTCAACCAAAGCTGCTTATTTGTTATATCTCTCTTGATCTCCATTCCTAATATATATTTTTATCCCCCAAGTCCTTCATATCAAATTGTGTTGAAAGATCAATAATAATAATAACATTAATAATAAGATCAATAATAATAACATTAATAATAAGATCAAATTATGTTGAAAGATCAATAATTCCTTCATATTTTGCATCCCCCAAGTCCTTACCAAATAATAACATRTCATATACATATAGARTGATAACAAGGAAATCACCACCATATTGCTTGTAATACACACAATGATCTAATTTGGATCTCAAAAATTCCAATCCCAACACAAAAGAATCAAACTTTTGGTACCAAATTCTAGGAAATTGTTTAAGACCATATAAATAATTTGTTAACTTGCAAACCAATGACTCTTTACCTTTTTCAACATACTGCTTTGTCTATGTCATATATATTTCCTCCTTCAAGTCACCATGCAAGAATGTTTTTTTCACATCCATCTGTTATGTCTCTAAATCAAAGGCTACTACTATAGATAATAGGAACCTAATAGATGTTAAATTAGAAACTAGGGTTCCCATGTAGAAATTATTGAGGATGAGGAAAATGTTGTAGGATCATGGCTAGTTCTCATGTGGCATATTAAGATGGCATGTATTTCCACTAGATCAATACTTGAATAATCATTTTCTAACACAATTGAAACTCTCTAGTATCCATTATTGTTGTCGTCTGAAGCCAAATGCATCCTTCTTCATCAAGTTTGGGTAAGCTAGTTTGCACCTTGCACTTTGATCACATGACCTTTTTTAGACAAGACAAATGAAATAATAGATGAATCTTGGAGTGGGATAGAAGAGTCATTTTCCAGGGCACTTTTCCAATGCACTAGATGATCTCATAGGGTCTATATAACTTGGGTGCTAATTTATGAGGTGTTTTGTTTTTGAGTGATGCTTGTTTATAGGGTTGAAGTCAAAGAAACACCTAATACACTTCTACAAAAGAATGTTCTGAGCAATGTTAGTACACTTGTTGCTTAATTCTATTTTAAGCCATAGCTGAATTTTCCTTTAGTGTGTGGAGAATGGATTCTCTAGTGTGGAGTGTTTGATCCACTACCTGAACCTTGAAAGAACTTGGTAAATATGAAGTGATCGACAATGGTTTTTGGCCATAAATTGCTTCATATTGGGAAATTTTTGTAACTCCATGATAAGGGTTATTGTACGACCATTCTAAGAGGGGAGGGGAAGCCATTGTTCCCATTGGTGCATTTTTTTTCAGAGGAAAATCATCTCAAATAGGTTTCTAGGCATTGGTTGACCTCTTCTATTTGACCCTTTGTTTGGGAGTGATATGCAATGCTCATTTTTAGTTGGTTACCCTATAGTATAAACAATTGCTGCCAAAATTTTCTATTGAAGGTAGGGTCCCGATACGAGACAATGGAAGTGGGAATGTCATGTAACTTAAATATATGATCAAGAAGGACTTTGGAAACTAAGGAGGGAGTAAATGGATGTGGTAGGGAACAAAAGTGGGAATATTTGGAGAGATCTTTGACTCCCACCTTGATCACAAATTTGTTTCCTTCCCTTGGAAGTCCCACTATAAAATTCATAGTGATGTCGACCCATGTGTGTGTTTGTATTAATAGCGGTTGCAATGCCCTTGGTGTCTCTACTATCTCTCCATTGTTTCTTTGGAAGGTGTCAAATGTGGCCAAAAAATATTGAATGTAATTTTTCATCCCCTCCCAAAGGAATGAGTTCTTAGTTCAGTGATATGTTCTATGAAATACAAAGTGACCTATTGTAGGTGATTAATGAAGTTCCACTAAGATTCTCTTTTTTAAGGAAAAAATATTTACTAGAAAAATGTTTCTTTTATATTACAATGTATGTAGCTAACATGTATACCCCTTAGGAGGGTTGGGATCTTCCTGAAGCCTATTCAAGAGTTGAATTATAGTGTCATTTTCCAACCATTATTGATGAGCTTCCTCAATAAGGTAAAGATAAGGTAAAAATGGATTCATTGTTAAAGATAGGTGAAAATGCATCCATCATCCTCAAATTTCCAAGATAAGGCATCAACTACCACATTTTATTTAGCTTTTATATAGATAATATCACCTTCATACCCTAGTAGATTAATGGCCCACTCATGTTTCTATGGTGATAAATTTTGTTTAAGAATGTACTTTAGACTATGATGATTAGTCTTGATCTAGAAATTTCATCCAAATGAGATATGGACACCAGGTCTCTACAACATGAAGGATGGCCATCATCTCTTTATCATATGTGGATTTACCCAAATTGTAGTCACAAATTATTTCTAGTGAATTCCAAAGGGCACCCTTCTTACATGAGTACTACTCCAAGACCTCTACACGAAGCATCACATTCCAAGATAAAATACAAAGTAAAATATAACATAACTAATACATGAGTTGTGAACATGACATATTTTAAAGCTAAGAAGGGTTTTTCGATGACCTCATTCCAAACAAAGGAATTAATTTTTAGTAGCAAGGTTAAGGGAGAAACAATTTTCCATAATTTTTCACAAACTTCTTGTAGTACCCTGTAATCCCTAAGAATCGACACAAACTCTTCAGGTTTTTGGGTCAAAGCCAATATTGCATAGTTGTGACTTTCTTGGGATCAACTCATACTCCCTCCCAGCTTACAATGCGACACATGCATTCGACCTCAGAAACCCCAAAAGAACATTTCGAGTGTTTTACAAATAATCGATGGCCATATTGGAGTTGTGAGGCTCTATCAACATTCTCAATGTGTTATTCACATGTTTTGTTGTAGATAAAAATATCATCAAAGAATACTAGCACAAAATTGTGGAGAAATGGTTGTAAGATCTTTCTCATGAGGCTTTAGAAGGTTGATGGAGCATTTCAAAGGCCAAAATGAATCACTAAAAGCACATGATGACCTTCATGTGTATGAAAGGTGGTATTAGGTATGTCTTCCTCTTTCATCCTAATCTAGTGATAGCTAGAATCAAAGTCAAGTTTAGTGAAAAACTAGGCCCCATAAAGTTCATCCAAGAGGTCGTCATTAATTGGGATAACAAATTTGTCCTTGAATATCAACTTATTGAGAGCCTATAAATTAGGACACATGCACCAAGTACCTTACGTATTCAATAACATGACCATTTGGTGATGTGTAAGGGCTACTACTATGACGTATAACTCCCACCTCAAAAAATTCCTTAATGTTCCTATCAATTTCATTATTTTTGTGCAAAAGGGTGCTTATAAGGACACACATTAGGTGGTTGAATTTTTGGAATGAAGGGAATACCATTGCCATTCCTCTCATGTGAAGGTGGTAAGCCTTATGGTGTTTCAAATACTTATTGATTCTTAGAGATAACCAACTAAAAATTAGGGTGAATCTCTAGTGGTGTGGTGTCTACTACTTGTATGGAAATGAATTGTGTAATAACACCTAAGTGGCCTTTCTTCAACAACTTCTCCATACGATGAGAGGTTATAATTTTAGGGGGACCCAATGTAATCCCCTTAAGGGTATGCTTATTTGATTCCTATGTGAATCTCATTTACATTTCTTTGAAATCCATTGTGACTAGACCCAAAGTGTGTAACCATTCTACCCCAAGAACTATATCACAACCACCCATTTCAATCGCAAACATGTGATTTTTGAGATGATACTCACCCATTTGTAGTTTCACATTTTCACATCTAACCCCACATTTCACTGTGCCACCATTGGTGATCATAATTGTAAAATTAAATATGGGATGTGCATAACAATGGGTGTCTTGTGCTAATCTCTTGTGGATAAAATTGTGGTTGTTGCCACTATCAATCAACAAAATCAAGTTTTGGTGCTTGATGTAGCCAATTAATTTCAAGGTTTGTGGTGTCAAGAAACCTAATATGGCATGGAGAAAAATTTGGTGTTCCTCAAAAGGAGCTTGCAAGGGGGATTCATCTTCTATGGGAGGGGTGGTGTCTTCCAAAGTTGGTTCATAAATATATTTAATAGGAATGTCCTCTAACATGTCATCTGAAGATACATTCATTTGAAATAATTTATTATCTTTACTTTGGTTCCCTTTGAAATATTATTCATCCCTTTGAAATATTATTCATCACAATTATAGAAAAGATGAAATAATTAACATTATGACATCTCTTCGAGAGATAACTTGTGGATGCAGACTCACTATGAGTTGGATGAGCTAGGGGTGTTTTCCATGCGAGAGTTAGGGTAAGTCGTGAATAAAGTTATCTTGGTTCATGCATTGATCACTATCTCAAATTATTTATCTCTGTCACAAGCTTCCAACCATGTTTGTGGCTATTGCATCATGACATGTTCTTTAACTGCATCCTTGAGATTGCTAATGAAATATTCTTTAAAATTTAAATCAAACTGTCCCTTTGTGTGGATTGCCAATTTCTCAAAGGTGGTAATATATTCCATAATTGTCCTAGTTTGGTGTAGATTTTTTAAGTGTCCCAAGTGGTGAGTGTCATGCTAAAAACAAGCATAAAGTACTTCCACAAACTGGGTCCATGAAATGTAGCCTTTATAAGTCGTCTTATGCCATTTCCACCATTTCCAATGTTCAACATCCAAATGTAACACCCCCATGTTTAGTTTGTGTAGGTAATCAATAATTCCATGGAGAGAGAAATAATGTTCCATTTGGGTAACCCACCATGAGGGATACAACCCATCGAATTTGTTTATGTCAAACTTTGGAAAATGGTGCTATGAATTGTGATCATGAAAGTGTGGGTGGTTATTATTGTGAAACATGTGTGTGGATTGTACTTTAGGGATGGTAAATTCCTCTTTGGTTGGATCAATGTTTGGATCTTGTACATTAATATTCAAGTAGCCACCTAATGTTTTCAAGATGTTTCCTTGTTGGGCCATTCTTTCCTTTATTACTTCAAGTGTAAACTCAATGGTATCCACCTTGTTTTCTAGCTATAGGCACTGAGCGGGTTGGATTTATGGTTGGTTCTAAGCCAATTGGGCTTGTTGTTGGTTCTTCGAGTTGGCCATGTTGTAACTTTAAACCATGGGACCATCGAAGATTTTTTCAAAGTGTTATGCTCCACTTATCTCACTATGATCAGTAGCTTGAAAGGAGTCTTTTTAAATATATCCAGATCATTGTATTGTCGAGTCCACCCAAAAACAATTATTTAAGATGTATACCTCTGTGATTAGCACAACTCAATGGTCTCCCAGTGGATTAGGAGTATTTTGAGATATACCCCTTTGATTAGGAATATTTTGAGATAGGTCTCCCACAATGGTGTCAACTTGATCTATACTTTTCTTTTTCTCTAAGTACTTCTCTTGTGGGAGTATTACTCTCATCAAATTATTATTGCGCTACCAGAATCTTCAAATTCCTTATGGATACAAAGATGTAGTAATTTCTCTAGCGTTAGGGTTTGTAGGTCCTGGAGACAAATGAGTGCTAGATTCTATAGCTCTCTAATATTCTTGCATGGTCCAACAATAGTACTTGGTTGAATATCTAAGGGTACTAACTAAGAAGGATCAACTATTCTCTTAGTTGTACAACCCTACTACCTAGGTACAAGAAAGTGATATTCCATAGTGTTGTTCTTGATGTACTATATCAATAATATGGTCGATCCATTAAT
>JASDQU011440229.1:0-10270 GCA_032191745.1 Picea mariana | reverse complement strand
AAAAGACCATTAATAGCTTGAAGAAACAATTACAAGATTATGAGAAATTGAAAGCAGAATTGGATCACACAAAAGGGGAGCTATTATTGACAACAAAAAAAGTTGAAGAAGTTCGAAAAAAGCACTGAAAAAATAAATGAGATCCTTAGCAATCAAAGATCTCCAAATGACAAGACAGGACTAGGATACAATGACAATTTGAAGACAACAAAACAAGAGAAGGAAGATGAAAATGATGAAACCAACACTCCAGAACAAGTTGAACAACAAGATAGAAGACTAGAATTCAAAAGGAATGAGACATCAAGAAGATCTTCTCCCATCAGGTATGAAAGAAATCATTATGAAGGAAACTACAGAAGAATAGATCGTGAACCCAGATGGACCACACCACAAAGAATATCACTTACTCCCGGGTATCAAAATTTCTTTCTTGGACATTGTTATACTTGTGGAAATTTTGGACACAAGGCAATCAATTGTAGAATCAATGAAAGGAATAACTATGCAAGCTACATGAATGGTGAAAATAGTAGATATGGAAATGTTTGTAGACCTATCAATAGAAATTATAATCTATTTGACCCATTAATGGATCAAAATTTTGTATGTTACAAGTGCAATAATCTTGGTCATAAAGCACGAGATTGAAGAGAGATTAAGGAAGATAGTCATATGCCAAATGTATGTATACCAACTACAACATGGAAAAGGAAAGAAATTCCACACAATGAAAACTGTCAAATAACATTGGTCGCTAAAGAATGCAAAGAAGAAGATGAATGCTCATCTCATATGACCGGAGATCAAAGCAAATTTGTCAGCTTGAAGAAAAAGGGTGGAAATGTTACATTTGGAGATGACTCATCTACTAAAATACTTGGAAAAGGAATTGTAAAGCTTGGAAGTGAAAATGTAAAAGCAGGAAAAGTCCTATTGGTTGAAGATATGAAGCATAATCTCCTCAGTGTTAGTAAAATGTGTGATCACGGATACACTCTTACGTTTGACTCCCGAAAATGTAAAATCAGAGAAAATAACTCAGGAAGATTGGTTGCAACTGCAACAAGAAGACCGAACAACATATACATCCTAGACACGAAGAAGAGAGAAAAGATACAAGCCACGAAAAAGGATTCTAAGGAAGAAAATGTCCCAAAGACAAAAAATAAGGATGAAGTATTATTGAGTGCCACATGTTCAGGGGGAGCAGCCCCAAAGAAGAGAGTTACCTTTTGCCATTAAACTCGAGGGGAGAATCCCTACCCTTTGCCATTGATGTCAAAGGGGGAGAGAAATTGGAATCATGATGATAGGGGGAGCATGAGTGTTGCCATCAATGACAAAGGGGGAGATTGTTGGAAGATTGGTTGTTGTCATTGATGTCAACCCTAGTCATGGGTTTTGGACACTGCGAGATTGATGAAGGTATTTGGGCATGAAGGAAAATGCACATGTAGATACAAGACCCATGGATGGATAGTATACATCATGTTGTTTCCGATGGTATGTGGCACGTCACTTGGATCCTCATGGTTGAGGAGAAATGAATTTTTGAAAATGACAAAGTGAATTGAAGAAGGAAGTACATGTAGTCCCTGAAGATAATTAAAGAAAAGAATTACAAAATAAGAAATTGTCAGGTCGGCCCTAATGTTAAAAGGAAGTGACATAAATGGCATAAATAAATATCATTATACATTCATTTGACACACAAGTCAAATTTCATAGGAAATCAGAAGTAAAGAAGGCCGGGTTTCAAGGGAGGATGAAGTGTTTTGGTGATGTGTTCTAAGGTATGTTATTTTCAGGTCATCTTACCATTTTTGCTATAACTTTTTTTCTAGAACAATTCATATGGTGAAATTGCTATGGTATTGAGAAGACATATAAAGGTACCTATGGTAAAAGTTTTAGCTCTTGTTTCGCTATAATTATGGAGATACACTCTGTGTAAGATAGGGTTTTTTACTAGTCCTGAAGTTATTCAATAAACAGGTGTTCCAGGTAAAACAGTCATAACTTCTTCATAGAGAATCCAAATGAAGTGGGAAAAATTGAGTTGGAAAGAGTACGAACCTTAGTTTCTTGTGTGTGAGTTTCAGAATCTGATGTTAAATATTGAGCGCGGCGCATTATGTGCAAGTTCGGTCTCCTGAATAAACCAAAGTTGAACAAAGTCTACCATTCTCTCTATAACTTGTTTTTGGGTGGAAGGAAGGGGCAAGGATGGAGAGTTAAATCCTCTCTTGATATTGGAGTACTGTATATTTTTCTTAGAGGTTTATCCCTCCCTTTACATTTGGAAGTTGTAGCTACCTTTGGAAGTCATTACTTCCCTTGAACAATAACTATTGATTATTTCTCATATATTGTGCATGGTGTATTGTGGTGTATTGGTGTAACTCTTATACTATTGTTCATTTCTCATTGAATATAGTTGAATGGTTTAAGTATAAGTTGAAAAATGTTTTAAATTGTACTTGATACTGATTCACCCCCCTCTCAGTATCAACATCCTCAACTTATCCCAAATATCTCTCAAGTGGTTGGGCCTGTCCAACCTTATATAAGAAGGCCTTCTCATGGTGAAAGAGATAGAAAAGATTGGAGGTATGAAACCTATGATCTCATAGGTAAGATACAATACATAGATGGAGATTGAGAATTAAACCAAACTTATGATCCCATAAGTGAGATGTCATTGAAGCAAAATCAGTGTAGATTACTTGAGCAAATGGGTTGGACAAGCAGAGTTGGAAGAAACTGTTACACCTTCATCAGAGGATTGTAGGTATTCTTCATTTGTTCTCATTAATACATATACATGCTTGGCCTGTTTCTTTCAAGTTTATGTTTGTTCCACGTGAACTTGTCTTCAGTAGATAGATCTGTATTTGAGCTAGTCTCAGTAGAATAGGAAGTTTGTTGTATCTGTGTTTTTTTTACAGGACCTAATGAGGAGCTTAAGATCGAAGCTCAACTTGGACTTTGCGAAAACAAACGCCATTTAAAAAGGTACACTTTTATTCTTCCTCTTCATTCATTAACTTAATTAGATCTAAACGGATGTCAGTGACCAATGATAGCACCCTTTATGTCTCGGTTTTAGGGTTCTAGATACCAAGAGTGAATCCACTTGTCCACAGGAGGATTCACCTGTAATAGAAATTGGTGACTCCACTGGGGAGGGACATTGATTTATGTTTCCTTTCCTAGGTCTTATTTTGGCCTTTGCTCATTTTTTGACCTTCTCCATACTGTGTCTTTGATTCTTAGAACTGTGTTGATTGGCTCTTTACCTCATCTCATACACTTTGATTTCCTGAGTTTGCTTGAATTTTTTATTTTCTGGGCATTTTTCTGAATTTTTAGTGGCCAGCACCCCCCTACCTCTTCTACCAGAGCACTAGCGCTCCCTGTTGGCATTACACAGAGAATTGGAACGCTCAGGTTCCCTTTACACCAGAGCGATGCCCCTTTTCTATGAGAAAATTTTCAGGATTTTCACCGTCTGAATTCATTTCTTGATTTTGGCATTGGCTCAGGAGTTTTACAATCTCAGTTCATCTTGGTCTTGGCCTTCAACACCCTGTTTTCTAAGAGTTGATCATCTTTTGTTTGGAAATTTCACATTTTCTTTCCTTTCCTTGAAGTCACTCTTTGTCTTTGTTGATTTAGAATAAACTTGTTGTTTTCTTCTCATTTATCTAACTGAGTAGAATCCTTCATGAGGAGATTCAAAGGTCTATGCACCTTTCCTTTTGATCTTTGAGGTCATTTTCCCAAGCCATTAGTTTTGAGTGATTTCTCTATTATACCTATCTTTTCTCAGATTCTTCTTCGCATTTTATTGTCTTCCTTGAATGCTTGCATTTAAAGTAGAGGAATTGCATGTTTTTGACATTTTGGGACATTATGCATCTGAAATGATGAATGTTTTCTCCTTCTCGTAGCATAGTTTTCATTGAAATGAAAAGATTGCATCTTCGTCTCTTTGTATAACTTTCGAGTCGGTCAAAACACCATATTGTCCATGCCATTTTTCTTTTGAGTAACAACAGCTTTAAAAAATCAAGCGCTAAACTAAAAATTGATTAGACATTTTTACATTTTCTGGTAGCGAACCTACACTAGATTAGTTGTAGGGCTTTGGAATATGTGTGAAATATAACTTTCCAAACATGCAAACAAACATAGGATCTTGTGTTAGGGAATGGTGAAATCCAATTGTTGCATTTTGTCCTGGGAAGCCCTTCTCACACAAGGGTCAAACCTGAGGTCGCATTGAGACTAGTAGAGTTACTCACCCTGCTTTGTTGTTCTTGGTGTAGAGATTGCATGTATTATGGGGGTCGCTTGAAGGTATACCCACAATGATGAATTGAAGCCTTTCAAGTCTATTTCGGGCTAGATACCCTACCCTTGTGTGTGGATTGAATTGTCGGTTGTTTCCCCAGGCATTACTATTGTAGTTGGTAACCTTAGTGGCCTATCTCTTTAGGGTCTTTACACAAGGTGACTATGGAGGGGCAAGTCTTCACGGCACCTGGAATTGACGTTGGCCAGACTCACTCAGGCTCCTTGGAGGGTATAGCCACAATTATGTGTGGGAGCTTGCACCAGGGTGTAAGTCCATTAAGCAAGTCGTCAACGTAACTTTTCAACCCGCTCTATCTCAAACCCTTCTTACTTTGTTCCCATGACGTTGGATTTCATCACCAACTAGTGTGCTCATTTTGAGAAGGTTTTGTTTGTTTTCTTTCTTACTAGATTTCCAGCGTGTGTTGTTTGTTCTCCCTAGCAGAATCTAGGTTGGATATTTCATTTTATGGCATCAGTTCCCAGAATGACCAATGAAGGAGCCCCTTTTCCAGGGGAACCCTTTGTTTTTCCTTCTTACGGAAACATTGGTCCTCCTTACATCGCTACTTTGAGCCTTCCAGGTCTCACAATTGGGTTACCGGTATGGTTGTTTTCCACTCCGGTGATCTCGAATGCAGACACTTCAGATCTAAGCACACCACCCACACATCAACCTCATGTCGACCTTTCTCCTTCTTCACCCATTAGGTCTCCTTCCATTTCTCCTTCTTCGCCTAGTGAAAGCTCTCAAACGAGTAGCCAGATTGATAAGAAGAAGAAGAAACGGAAAGAGAAGAAGAAGAAGAATCAAAAAGGGACCAAGCTTCCAACTACATCATATGCTGGATCCAAGCAACCATATATTATTAATCATGTTGGGAGTGTTGATGAGGTCAACAATATTAAAATGAAGAATCTGAAACCCAAATTCCCTTGCAGTCTTTGTAAGGGTGACCACTTTCTAAGGGATTTCCCTAGTCTTCCCAAGGTCTTAGGAATGTGGTCTTCCATGTCATCAGCCTCTGTTATACATGTTGGTGATGCCCCATCAACTAGTGACGTTAAGGTTGGTAAGAAGAAGACAACTGTCAAATTTCCTTGTATGTTATGCAAAGGTGATCATTATTCTCACCTTTTTCCTCGTATGGATGAGGCTTCTTCTCTTTTGGAAAAGCTTCAACTTCCAATTAGTTATTGTAATATTTCCCCCAACCCATCGTTAGTTGATGGAATGGTAAATCCGGTTCCATCCTCGCTCATTCAGGTTGTTCAGGTGGTCAATCTAGTTTCATCCTCGGTTGAACCACTAACCCAAGTAGTTGATCCAGTCCTGTCATCGATCATCCCCACTCTTCATCAAAAGAGTGAAACCAAATTGGTCGATCTGGTTCTACCATCGATCGATCCCACTCTTCCATTGAGGAGTGCCAAAGTGGTTGCTCCGGTTACTTCATCGGTCAATCCCACTCCTCCTATGAAAAGTGCCAAAGTGGTCGATTTGGTTTTTCCATCGGTCGATCCCACTCCTCCTTTGAGGAGTGCCAAAGTGACAGATCCAGTCCCTTCCTCGGTCAGTCCCACCCTTCATCTGAAGAGTTCCAAAGTGGTTTCTCTTGTTAGATCATCAGTCAATCCCACTCTTCCTCTGAAGAGTGCCAAAGTGATCGATCTAGTTCTACCATCGATCGATCCCACTCTTCCATTGAGGAGTGCCAAAGTGGTTGCTCCGGTTACTTCATCGGTCAATCCCACTCCTCCTATGAAAAGTGCCAAAGTGGTCGATTTGGTTTTTCCATCGGTCGATCCCACTCCTCCTTTGAAGAGTGCCAAAGTGACAGATCCAGTCCCTTCCTCGGTCAGTCCCACCCTTCATCTGAAGAGTTCCAAAGTGGTTTCTTTGGTTAGATCATCAGTCAATCCCACTCTTCCTCTGAAGAGTGCCAAAGTGATCGATCCAGTTCCACCATTCATCGATCCTACTCTCCCTCTAGAGAGTAAACCCGATACTGCCCACATTCTTCTTGTTGTTACAGGATCTACCGTGTTGGGGTGCATTCCTCATTCTCCTGCGAAAACCCTTCCAAGTAATGAGGCCATCTTTTTTGATTGGGGTGTGCTAACTGGAACTCGTCTTTCCTCTCACGTGCCTTTCAAGATTACAGTAAAATTTTGTGGTCGGGACATTCCTTATATGTTGATAGATGAAGGTTCGTCCGTTAGTATTTTTTCCTCTATTGCTTGGAAAGATTTGGGTTATCCTAAGCTTGTGCCGGTTACCTAGACTTTGTTTGCTTTCAACAAAAGAAGCAGTCACCTTTAGAGATCCTTCCTCAGTTTCCGGTAACTTTGGGAGGGAAAACATTCTTTATTGATGTTATGGTAGTTCAGGACCCCTTGGATTTCGATTTACTCCTTGGGTGATATTATGTCTATGTCATGAAAGCTATTGTGTCCACTCTTTTTCATGTGATATATTTCCCGCACGATGGAAGAATGGTGACTATTGATCAAATTTCGTTCATTGGCCCTGACTTGACATTCAACCCACTGACCTCCCTAAACAGGTCTTATATGCAGTCGGTATCACCCCTACCACACGTCAATTATGTCGTGTTGTCTCCCATGACTTCAACTTCCAATGACTTAGATCCGGTAGTTGACATGGTGATATCTTTGGTAGGGCTATTGGAGCATGATCTCCTTACCCCTTACGAGACCCTTGACACATGTTCCTTCCAGAGCATTCTTCTTCCATCCAGTGAAGATCTCTTGGAAGCCATGACCGAGTTTTGTCCCTTGACATGGTGTCCTTCCATAGCGTCATACTCTTGGAAGCCATGATCAAACAGACGTTACAAGCATAGTTTTTCCGTTCTGTGGAAAGCTCGTTAAAAAATGAAATAGAAGTGACGAGCATAGTTTTTCTTCTCTTTGGCAAGCTCGTTAAAAAATGAAACAGAAGTTACGAGCATAGTTTCTCTTCTCTGTGGCAAGCTCATTAAAAAATGAACAGTCACCTCTCCCATCAAGTCGAGTCTTTCGCCAGATCTCGTAGATGTCGAGTCGAGTATTTCGTTAGGTCTCATTTTTTAACCTTCATTTCATCCACCTGTATCATTTTTCTCCATCTAGTACAGAAATTGGTGACAACCTCAAAGTCAGTGAATGATCTGAAGCTTGGGGGGCATGTCTCCAGCCTTTGATGATCATTATGGAGTTAAGCCACTAGCTTTCAAGCTGGGGGCAGAGTATCGAGCTTAGTCTTTGTTCTTTCTCGTGCCCGTAAATACATGAGAATGTAATCGAGTAGACTTTTATCACTTTTTCAGACCCGTAATGGATATACGAAAAAGGAACCCACTGGAGTCTTCTTTAAACTCTTTTCAGACTATCTAAATGTGAAAATATTGTCGAGTGATCTTGCTTCCTTTCCCACTCGTTAAAAGGTTTGAAAAGGTGTATTTCGAGTCATAATTTACCTCTTTTTTGGCCTCGCAAGACTAACATTACAAAAAAGGACAACATTAGATTCATATTTAAGTTGTTTTCAGACTCTCTAAATATGAAAAACCACCAAGTTTACCTTCTCTGGACTCGTTAAACAATCATACATTGAAGGACCCATACGGGACTGAACCCTTACTTCTTCCAGTTCGCTAAACAAAGGAAGAGGGACTTACCGAAGGTGAGTCATATCGAGCATGTGTTACCCTCCTTGAGCTCGTTAAATTAAAAAGAAGTACTCGTCTATCTATATGGGGGGGAAATGAAAGAAGCAAGACAAGCCGTTTTTGAGAACTTTACTAGTGACCTTACAGTCGCCCTTGAACATGGCATTTTTTCTTTGCACGCATTTCAATCTACTGAACCTCTGCACTAAACCAATCCTTTGAGTTTCCTTACTCCTTTGGGTCACCCAACATAAGTCACAGTATCCATTTCATTATCAAGTTTTGGTCCCTGTCAAGTTTCTGTTGTCATGCCTCAGTGTTCAAGGGAAGTATCTGCCTTGAGAGTCAGCCATCATAAATATCTTGTTTCAATACCTATGTCAGTACATGTTCATTTGATCCACCAATTACATATCTGTGTCTGTTTCGTGTCGTTTATGGGGGATACATCAAGGCCCTCCTTCCACGAGTCTATTCCTGTCGACTTCAACACATTATCCAGGAGCTAGACTTAGAAACCGGTTAGTACTTTGGGACCTGCATACCTCAATGGCAGGCCTCCTCACGTCCGATAGTAGGTTTACATCATTAAACTCTGATTGGATGATTCCAGAGATGTTCGACTTCAGCTCATCTATTCACATTCACTCGAATGTACTAGGGTACCTTGGGAATCATTGACATCAATGGTGATTTCCCTTGCGCTTGTTAACGGTTTACTTAATTGACCGGTAATCAAGTGGTTTCTGCCATGTTCGAAATCAGGACATTTATTCACATGGTTAGATTCATACTACATCAGGATTGGTAAGAAGACCCTGGGTTGAGTCATTCACTCTGATATATACTTTACCCAGGTTGAGACGGAATTTCTCTTGAATATTGACACATATAATGTCACATAGATCCACTTTGTATTGGTCTATGGCTAGGTCTTGTTATCTCGTAGATCCACAGTGTATTTTTCATGGCTACGATCATTTCATGTCATGGAATTATAGATCCATGTTGTATGTTTAGTGTCTATACCTTTTTGTCAATATAATTATGGATATGCAGTGTATTCTATGCCGGCCATACATGAAAAAGTCTTTATCACTCAAGCATAGGTATGGCTTCCTTGGGTTTGAAACATGTCATAATATTTGTTTGATGGTTGTGTGCATCTTTTTCCAGCCTCTCTGCATCCATACCCTTTCTCAAAAAATTCTACAAAGCACTTCAGTCATCATCGTCTTCAGACTTCGCACTTTGGGGGGCAATCTGTTACACATCAAAATTACTCACTTTAATAGTGTCGCAAGTGTCGTCATTACAAGTGTTGTAAGTGTCGCATCTTGTCCGCAAGTGTCACATCTTGACCACAAGTGTCGCAAACATCATATTGTCATCTTCCTATGTCTTGCCTCTAACGACATCATCAGGACACTTAAGACACCTCATAGACTGGTTTTGAAGAGGAGAAATCACTTGACAAGAAGTACAAGCATTTTGCCACTAAAAAAACTACTTAAAAATTATTTTTGGAAGGCATTGATCCCCTACCCACTATCAGGGAGTGCCGGTGCTTCCTAGCCTTCTTTGGGGAAGTGTTGAAATGCTTTGTGCACCCTTTTGGGGGAGCGCACCCTTCCTAAGTGTATTTTGGTTTGTTGAGATAAATCAGGGAAGAATCCCCTCAATCTCTGAAGTTGTTTGGATTCGAATATGAGTTCAAGGCATGATCTTAGGGAAGATCCACAACTGAAGGAGAGGAATCCTCAACTTATCCCAAAGATCTCTTAAGTGCTTGGGCCTCTCCAAGCTTATATAAGGATGCCTTCTCATGGTGAAAGAGACAGAAAAGATTAGAGGTATGAAACCTATGATCTCATAGGTACAATACAGTACATAGATGGAGATTGAGAATTACACCAAACTTATGATCCCATAAGTGAGATTCCATTGAAGAATAATCAGTGTACATTACTTGAGCAAAGGGGTTGGACAAGGAGAGCTGGAAGAAGTTGTTGCACCTTCATCAGAGGATTGTAAGTATTCTTCATTTCTTCTCATTAATACATATACATGTTTGGCTTCTTTTTTTTCAAGTTTATGTTTGTTCCACATGAACTTGCCTTCAGTAGATAGATCTATATTTGAGCTAGTCTCAGTAGAATAGGAAGTTTGTTGTATCTTTGTTTGTTCTACTGGACCTAATGAGGAGCTTAGGATCGAATCTCAACTTGGACTTT
>JASDQU011440228.1:0-23748 GCA_032191745.1 Picea mariana | reverse complement strand
AAGTTTCTTAACAGTCTCTTCAGAAATAAGATTTGCTTGTGATCCAGAATCAAATAACGTGTCTATCTTAGTATGTTTTGAAACGACCCTTATATGAAAAAGTTCAATTCTCATTTTCTCTTGTTGAGTTACATTTTCATTAGCATTACTTGAAGAGCTAGTACTTGCAACAGAACCATTACCTTGGTAACCCATGGCTGTGATCTTCGTCTCATCACCCGAATCTGAACCTAAGTCTTGTAGAACAGTCGCAACAGTCTTTGACTTCCCTTTGTTGTTGTTGCCAAACTTTTTGGGTCTTCTTTCAGGATGAAGCTTCCAACAATGGTCTTCATCGTGGCCTTCTTTTGAACAATGTTTCATGTGAATTTTTCTCCCTCCTTCTTCATAGCAGCATTCTTCCTGCCATTGCCTTTCAATTTTTTCTTTCCCTTGTCTCCATGGCTGTTTGTCTTCTTGAAACCCTCATGAGTATCATTCCTTCCCCTTGCTTCCAGATGAGTAGCTTGTACACAAACTTCATCTAGATTCGAAGGATTAAACATGAGTATAGTATGCCTCAAATAACTATGCAAAGCACCAATATATTTCAGCAATGTTTCTTGTGAAGACAAATAAACTCCCAAAACCAAAGGTCTTCTCCTAAATTCATGAGTAAAACTTTGTACATTCTATCCTTTAGATTGTCTAAAATTCTCCCATTCCATAGATGCCTTTTGTTTATATGTCAATGGATAAAATTGTCTTTTAATTGCGATAATGAAATCATTCCAAGAAAGAAAAAAATTTCCATGATTTTTCATTTCCTCTTGAGTCTTAGATTCCCACCAAATAAGTGTTGAACCATCTAATATTAATGAAGCAAGCTGAATTTTGGTTTCATCGTCTTGAATCTTTTGTATTCTACAATATACTTCAATTTGACGTATCCAATTATCTAACTTTTCAGCATTAACTTCTTCATTGTAAATTGGCAATTCAAATTTTATATCAAGATTTAATGAAGGAATTTGCAAAGGAGTTTTACCATGCCCCTTTGGAGAATTTGAAAGATGTTTCGAATTGGTAGAAGAAGAAGAAGAAGATGATGATGATGGAGGAGAGGGTGGTGGAGAAGCACCATTCCCTCCATTTCCGCCTGGGGTTTTGTCACCACCGCCTCCCTTATGCATTGAAGGGTTGGAGCCTTCACCCTGTGACAATATGTTCCTTTCCATCAAGATCTTCATCATCTCTCTCAGCTCCATGAAAACCTCTCCGAGATCTTCATTTTCGACAGGAACACATTCATGACTTTCTGCACGAGCCATGCTTGGTGAATGTCTCTCTGAAACTTGTGGTGAATGAATATGCTTCCTCCTTGTCAGATGAGAACTTGGCTCCACAAGTTTACCTTCTCCTCTTGTGAGTTTCAACCTTGTGAGCATCAGAAACAAAACTTGTAAACAATAAAGTCTTCAAAAACCAGTTCTCTGATATCAACTTGATCTAAAAATGAAGAAGACTTGAAAAACTTGAAAATTATTGCAAGTGAAATGTTATGTGTTTAAAGCAAATGGATCAGTTTGCAACACATAGATTAAAGGATTACTTATGAAAATTACACATAGACAACAGCATAATCATTGAACATAAACACATAAGCACAGCAATTGATAAAGGAGTTCACCCCTCTCTTGGGCTACATCTCCCGGTCCAGCTTCCAATGGATCATTATTATTAGTTTCTCAAAAATTTCTCAAAAATATGTCTTACAATTCTCAAACTGACAAACCGACTGCTCCAATGGATTCAGAGCATCCCAAAACCCCTGTTTGGGCTCTTTCGACACCTCAATCGGTCAAAAAATGAAGAAGTTAGGCCTCCTAGAAGTCCCCCTCTTCAAGCTTACTGTTTCTGCATCTACAAAATGCACCCTTCTTCATTGAACCTGGATCACATGCATTTTAAAGCGTGAAAACCCAACATCGGGCGCAACCATGCCAACGGTGCAAACCGTAGAATGGCTAAGGGAGCACTTGCCCCTAACCGCCTAGGCACCTCGACGTATCGATCATGTGACCTCACGCATGGGAAAAAGTGGTTAAGTCGTTATAGAACAGTGTTAACTTCCCTCCGCGCTCCAGGTCGCGGGCATATGGCACATGATATATGACCAAGGGTTATAAAAACCCCGCGCGCCAACAAACGCACGCATACATATAATATGGTCACATGTTTATGTAATAGGACCACAGGTCGGGGCTAATCCCCGGCCCAAACCCCCGCCAAAACGATACTAAATGAAACTTAAATATAATATTACCCGCATACATATTAAGAAACAATCGATGGAATGTTGGTTAGCGGAGGTTTGTGAAGACTTTACATAGTGGGGGAGGTCCGGGGGTCGAACCCCACGGACTCCCATAAATTTTAATACAACCACTTAGCCAATCAACGAGTGACACGTGGCGCCCATGGATTGGGCCACGTGTCCTCATATCATTTGTCACCCAAAGAACACGTGTCATCTCCTGGTTCGCCAACTGTCAACCAACCATATGTTGCCATGTCACCACCTGGCACGTCATCATACGGCCTGTACGGTCCTACCATGTCAGACCATACAGACTGTATGGACTGTATAGTTAACACCAATTTTTTTTGCATGTTTAACTTGATGAACATATCACGATAACTTCTCCATACGAAGTCCGTTTGAAAAAGTAAATACACCACCGAAATTAGGAAAACGAGACGGACGCAATGACACTGATTTCGTTGCATTCTGAGCACTTTAAAATTTGAGCAAAATTTGATCCCCTGATCAAAAACTAAGGATAAAGTTGTGAAATTATTGTGAGAATAATTATTCTTTCAGAAGCATATATGGAACAACCTATGAGATGGAGATAGTTTTTTATGCCCACTTTGTAGCCAAGGAACTTGAGACTCATGAAAGGAAATTGTATGTGGATTTACAATCCAATGTTTTATCAAAATATTTTGGCCAACAATAAAATTTGAAAAAAAATTAGAGGAGATTTAAGGAATGTATTGAATGTTCTTATATAATTACTCAAGTATGTAGGAATTAGGATTATAACTAAGTTTAACAATAGTGTATGGCTGTCCTTGAATTCACATGCATACCTTTTGAGGCTCAACATTCTACTACTTCTTTCCAATGTCTTTATTCTCATTGTTCTTCTTTCCCTTTTGGTTTTTCTCTTCTTTAGGAGGACATAGACTTAGCATGAACTCTCCAAATCGAAAATACTTCTTGATTTTTATTCTCTTTTACTTCATATCCACCACAATAGATTCTACCCCTACAACCATTCATCAATACCATCAGTATTGCAAACCTAATTAATCATAATATAATTTTTTGTGGATGCCAAAATATGGAATGAAATTCACATTCAATTAATGCAACCTATGATTCTCAATTACTAAATTTAGTGCCATGTTTTTCAATCCAACACATGTAGGTCCATCATCCTCAGTTAATACCTTCATATTTTTTTTTTAAGAGGTTTAATATATTAAGTTCCTGCTAGAGGCAAAAAAAGTTTCAAAATACATAGATTGTCCTGCTGTAATTACTGGGCTGCCCCAATAGAGGGGAAACCAACCCAGTCAGCAGATTAGTCAGCATATGCATAGCTATAAATCATAAAAAAAGAAATGTCTAAGACAGCTTGGACAACCATAACAAGGAAAACCTGACTGGCTCAGCTTCGGACACGTCATAAGTCTAGACACCGGACACGTAACCCGTCCAGGTGGCATTGAGATCCCCTGGCCATGGTTCCTCTTTGACAACTTCCATCCCGTCTCCCCACTGCCTCTCGTCCTACTTCATGGTCGTGGCACCTGGGTCGTTCCTCATGCTATCCTCCGCTTCCCTGGTCGCATTCCCACTTCGTTCCGGTCTCGACCCTACTGCACACTTCTTTGCCATATCCTTGCTTGGAGTAGCTACCCATTGCATTGTGGTATCCCCAGTTGTCCTCGCCCTCCCCATGTCATTTCCTTCTTCGGCTTCTATTGCAGGATGCTGCCTGGAGGTTTCTCCTTCTGGGGGTGAAAGAACCGCTTTGTGCAGGGAGGATAGAAGCTGTAGAAAAAGCGCCACCTTTTCGTTGGTGAGTTGCAGCCTAAAATGCAAGTCATCCACCCCCTGGCGGAGTTCGAAGACAAGGCCATAGAGGATGGCCACCTTGTCTTTCAGCTGCTCGTTGTTTGTGGAGTCGGGGTTGGGGGGGGCAGAGTGCCCAGTCTTCCTCAGAGGAGGAGGTTGGTCGGCCCCTATGTCTCTAGGGAATGTCGGGCTTGGAGGGTGGACTGGTTCAATCACCGATGGAGCGGGGAGGAAGCGCAGGGAAGAGCTGGGTAGCCGTGGAACCAGTTCCAAGCAATTGAAATTCATGGTCGGTGGGTTGAGAGAAGAAGAGCTATGGGGCTCGGGCTGGGAGTGGATGGAAGAGTCAGTGGGTAGCGAAGCATGCGAAGAGATGGAGGGCCGATGCGGTCTCCAGGGAGAGCCCCGCCGTGGCCTCCCTCTTAAATGTTTTTGTGCTTAGGCATGAGTTGCGTAGAAATGTGGTCGTCGGGCTGCGTGAAGAGAGGAGCCGTTGAGGGCCAGTGAGTACAGTCAGAGGATGGCAATGGCTTCGAAGGGGGAGGCCCAACGAACCACCAACAAAGATAATGAACAGAGTCGAGTAACAGTGCCATAATACAATATAAATGTCGAGTGTGAGCATTAACAACCCTTCCCATCGCAATAAGGGTGCTTTAATGCTGCGGGAGGGTGGCAGACGATGGCACGAGCCCGTCACATGGCTCTGTGCCCCGTTGGCATATGCCCCCCTCTGTCATACTCCACGTGTTCCTCGCCAACACCCCATCCGGGGGTAATACCTTCATATTTAATAGAAAACAATAACATGAAAACCTTGTATGGATTGAACATACAATTTATAATTTAAAGAAGATGGAAATGGAAAACCTCACTTACTACTTCGATCTTTTTCAGTTCAATGCTTAGAATCTTGCAAATGAAATCACATTATCATTCCAACTTTCTATTTGGGTCCTTATAAAATCACCCAAAGGAGAATATATATATTTCCACCACCCCAAAATGAATTTTAAGGTTTGGGTCATTATAAAATCAGGTTTCATTGCATTAGGAGCAAGGAATTCTACGTGGGTAGATCATGTGTAAAGCTTGGATATCTAATTCCAAGTAGCTCCCTTCATTTTGTAGTATCAACTTATTCTCTTTTCGATCCATGGAGAAGATTCTAGGGTTTTCAAAAAAATGGGTACTTAATACTTTCCCATATCTACAAAAATCCAAGTAGTTCTCCTTCACTCATAACCATCTCTTACAATTTTTGTTCAGCACACATAAATTCCTAACAAAATTATGTCAAATAATTAGTTGAAATAAAACTACAACACTTTTATGCATTGTTACAGATTTGATCGCACCTGTATAAATACATAACTAGTATAGATCCAATCTCAAGCCTATATTTTCTATCCACCCATACTAAATTTTCGATTTTTTTCTAAAACATTGAAGACCCTAATACTTCTATTGATTGTTATAGCAATAAAAAGTTAACAAATAAGACACAGGGAAACATATTTGGACTGCATGGTATATTGAAATGACTTTGGAATTTGTAAATTAAAATTATCTAGAGAGTAACTCTTAACATAGGCCATCCCACACTTCCATGAGGAAATCCTTCTCTAATTCTCACACCTTTGCTAAACACCCATTATAAAAATAACACAAGGAAAACCAATAACTTATGTTAATATACCATCTCATATAATGATCAAAGCGGATAACCTTTTACTCTAATACCTTTTGACACAAATGAATTTGTATTGTCAAACGAATGGAGCATATCCAAAGCTTAGGCCCAATTAGCATTTGTTTTAATTTGAGACAACAACCTCCTTTAGTATGTTGGCTTGAATGCCAAATAGATAGATGAGATTTGGATTCATGTTTCTACGTCTTGAAATGTAGTCATAATTATAATAATAGAATTCAATCTTACTCTAAATACCTAGCTAGGATTTGAAAACAAAATTTTTAAAATAATCTAAATACCTAGCTAGGATTTGAAAACAAAATTTTTAAAATAATTTAGATAGCCAATTATAAAAGGATGTCATCTTTACTTCAATAATCATTGATCCTTTCATATTCTCAACCCACAACTAATCTTTAATTAGTAACTAATCTAGAATTAATCTCCAAAATAGTTTTTTCATATTCAACGACCTATCTATGCTTCACATTAGCTCATTAGGGATGGAGTGGGTTCGGCGATGGAGAGAGAAAGACGCCTCTTTTTATACCCCTAGACTCCTCGCTCCCCGTCAACCAACAACTAATCTTTAATTAGTAACTAATCTAGAATTAATCTCCAAAATAGTTTTTTCATATTCAACGACCTATCTATGCTTCACATTAGCTCATTAGGGATGGAGTGGGTTCGGCGATGGAGAGAGAAAGACGCCTCTTTTTATACCCCTGGACTCCTCGCTCCCCGCCCATCACAGAATAGTCAACTTCCCACCCACCTCGCAACGAATTTCCACTAGCTGCCCACATTGGAATCAGAAATGGATTCTTGACCGATCGGTTTCGGGGGAGATGCCTAAATGGGCATCGATTGCTCAAACCCCGTATTTTGAGCAGCTTTCCATACACATAAGCAGTGCAAGTATCAATACCCGTATCAATCAAATAGCTACGCCTGCCTCTGTATAAATACCCGTATAATATAAAACAAATAGCCTCCCCAAATCCACTCTATGTTTAGATAAATAAATATAGAGGGGTCCGAGAAGCGGATGTTGTTAAGTGTAGTGTTTCGATCCCCCATTATCGTCTCTTATAACCACATTATTAAAAGTGGATGACACCATTAATTTGAAAAGGTGGAAAATAGTATTGATCAACCACTTTTACTATGTAGTTATGCTAATTTATAGCCATAAATTTTTAAATTAAAATATAAATATAAAAAAATATAAATCCAAACTCTTTATAAATAAAAAATACATTAAATATTTTCTATATATATATATATATATATATATATATATATATATAATTAATGTTAAATAATTAATTATTTAACATTATAAATATTATATATCTATATTATATTTATATTATAAGTATATTCTATTATATATATGAATCAATAAATTAATATATGATAAATATATTATTAATATATAATGTAATTAATAAGAAATTAACTTATATGAATTTAATTAAGTTCGTAGGCTTACATCTATTGGGAATGGGCACATTTAATAAGTTTTAAATTGTTTATGTATTAATTGTTTATGTGTTTTTAACTTACATGATGAAATTGGTTCAAATATTTTTTGTACTCACAATAAATGAATGGTTGTGATTTTAACCAATAACTAACTTGTTTTTACAAAGGCATAAGTTTATTTTTCCACATTTACTTAATCATATCAAAAAATTACTATGTTGGCTAGTTGATTGTCTTGTTTAGGTGATTAACAAAGATAGTGGAGTATGGGAATATGGTAAATATCTCACCTATATCTTTTAGGATTGGATGACAAATGCCATAATTCACCACATCCACTACCTGACCTATTTTTTTTTATGGATGGCATCTATCCACTACCTCACTTATTTCTTTTATGGATGGATGACATCTGTCATATTGTTGGTGGGCGTTTCATATTATGGCCACATTTTTGGCATTCCATTTATTAAGTTGATAGACATACATCTATTGGAAATGGACACAATTAATGATCTTTTAATATTAAATCCTAATCTGATAACTATGCATTGAAGATGCTGGCATATTCTTAATCTTCCTTTAAAATCAATGAATCAAATTTATTGTTCATAACTTTCTTACATTTATGGAGTAAGTATATATAATTACCACACTTAAATGATTAAGAAAGATTAATATATATGCAAACCATATTTATATGATTAAAAAGCACTACACACTTATCATGTTGGGGCACGCATTGTTTTTGATGTTTGAACAGTCGTCTGATGCCACGACCGAGTCGTTTCACCTCCTAGGCACGTTTTTTCACACCTCATTCGATTCGTACGCTTTCATATAGTCGATTCGTGCATTTGTTACCAGGTTATTTCATATGCGTTTTGATATAGTCGATTCATGCATTCCACTATATTCGATTCATGCGCTTTCATAGAGTCAACTCGTGCGTGCATTCGTGCATTCCATTCATAGCCATTCCACTTTTACCATATTTTACCTAGATTATATGTATTTCGAGCACACTGAATAGAACTATTACTGTTTCGATATAACATAGCACACTGGGAAGAGGCGTATCAAAGCAAACCATCAATCCAGACAAGGCAACATCTGTAAAAACTTATGCAATTACTTTGTGTCAATTAATCAGCGTGTTAGTGTATTGTAAGCTTTTCTGATGTATTTTCATCAACAAGAATCAAAGTGGCTGTATTTTGAGCTTTTCAGTCGAGCTTCGGGTGAGTGTCCCTGGCTCCCTGCTGATAGATTTAATTAGTACACAATTATGCATTAAACGATGTTGCAAACTGCGTATTAATATATTAATGTACAGCGAAATAATAATGTATTAATGTCCAGTTCCACTCTAGAATGAAAAACTGTGAATGTCTGAAATATATAAGCCAATATGTGAATGTATAGTATCATGATACTGTGAATGTACAGTATCATTACTTTATTAATGTCTGAAAAACAGTTTTTACTTTATTAATGTACAGTATCATTACTTTATTAATGTCTGAAAAACAGTATCATTACTTTATTAATGTCTGAAGTTCCAGATATAAGCATGAATTAGGGTAGAAACAACCTATCAAATTACTCCATGAATTAGGGTAGAAACAACATCAACTCCCTTGTAATCATTGAATCCTCACATTCAAATCGTTCTGATTACGAGGGAGTCGTATTGTGCAAGTTAGTGCAATGTCGACTGTCTAATTTAAATGAGAGACATACATCCATTTTCGCTTCAGTATGCATTGTATAATAAGAGTTTGGTGTATTTATCCTCCACTCCTCTCTGATCGATTTCAGATTGTAGGACTGATTTCTGCGTTTTCCTATGGATGTTACTAGAATCAAACATGTGGGTGTTGCTAGAACTCAACTTGAACTATTGCACTTATGAATCCGGCGCGAAGACTGTTAAAACCCTTGTAAAAAACCATTGGATTGCATTTCTAAACTTGTAAAATTGAAATTTTAACAGGGTAGAACTGTGGCTTTTAAATTCCAGCGATAAGCATGATAAATTCTAGCGATAAGCATGAATTAGGGTAGAAACAACGAATCAAATTACTCCATGTCGTGACGCTCTACAAATCGCTCAGTGACGGGTAATTTCGGTAATTTCCCTTTCAATTCCATCCTTGGTGCCCAACATCAACTCCCTTATAATTATTGAATCCTCACAATCAAAATGTTAATATACTTCTAGAAGTCTTATGCTTTTGTTCAAATTGAAAATTTGATATCAAATCTACAACTTGAGCGCTGATTTGAAGTGAAATCTCTTTTTTAATTTATCTTCAATGGTGTAATCTTTTTTTATGAATATTTAATTTCACAATTTTAAGCATTGTTTTATTTTGTTTCTCACAATTACACTATTTAAAAATAAAATATTTTTGTACTCTATTTTAATATCTTTTAATTTTTAAGTTTCCAGGGTATAAAACAGTACCTAATTTTATTTTTTAAGTTTCGAGGGTATAAAACAGTCCGTAATTGGTAATGGAGGGTGTTTCGAGATTATATTGTTAATTTTTAAGTTTCCAGAGTACAAAATAGTCCGTAATTGGTAATGTAGTGTGTTTGAGGTTATATTTTCAAATTTTAACTTTTCTTCAATATATACTTTTAAATTTTGAATATATACTTTTAAATTTTGAATTGTTAATCTATTTCTTTATATTCTTAATTATCGAAATTTCATATTCATCCAAAACACAAATAAACTTCTTTTATTAAACTCGAAACCATTTATAAGTATTTTATTAAATTAAAATTTTTTGAAACTATTTATAATCTTTTTATTAAATTATATATATATATATATATATATATATATAAAATCACGTCCCGAAGAAAAATATAATCTGCAACCAATCATGGATTCATAGAGTACCACAGTATTTTGAAGAGCCCGTGCCATGGTTACCTCATTAAGGTGAAAGAATATATTCTGGTGCCTAGAAAGTTTATATGCATTAATGATGTCCTTAAATTGTTAGTTTACATTAGTGTAAATTATAAAAATGTTAGTTTACAATGGTTAGTTTACATTATTTAAATTGGAATTTTAAGTATTTAGGTAAATTTAGAGTCTCATATTCATGACCATAAGATATCAAAACAAAAGATACATAATTATAATTATTACTATAAAAATACATAATTTGTTATGAAAAATTAAGATTTGTTATTGAAAAAATAGAATTTATCAATAATAAACCCTATTTTTTCTTATCATAGAAAAACTTTAAATTTTCTTACAAACCTTATTTTTTCTTATCAATAACAAACCCTATTTTCCTTATCATATAAAAAAGAAATTATCAATAACAAACCCTAATTTTTTTATCATAAAAAATCTTAAATTCTCAATAACAAACCCTAATTTTTCCCTACAAAAACAAATTTATCCCTTATTTTTCTTTGGCAGTACCTATGCATATTTTTTTGGATGCTAAGCCCTCATCTTCATTGCAATAGATATTTATTATAATGGTTATTTGATTTGTTAAAATTATATTCACTTGATGCCTATAAGTTTTATTCACAAGTGGTTGATTTATATTCACTTTATTCCTAGAAGTTATATTAAAATCAAATCTTTGATGCCTAGAAGTGGTTGATTTATTTTACAAGATTTTTGTTTTAGATTTCATTCTATAAAAGTTATATTCACTTTACTTGTATTTTTTCAATGCTAGGAAACTTCTTCACATTATTATGGATTTAACCAAATGGAGTTGTTTGTCATTCCAGATATTGGAGCTCATATTTATTGGCTCCCTTTTTCAGTGTTGACAAGATTTAGAACCGTTTCTAAACACTGGAATGTTATTCTACAAACCCCTTCATTCTTTGTGCATTGCCATCGACTTTCCTGCAATGATTTTTTTTTTCTAATTCCTTTGCTCTATGGTGAGGAAGGTTATTTCGTAGGAGGATACCTTCATCAAACTGGTCATGTTTGTCGTTTTCATGTTCCATTTATAGATTCCAGCTACACAATTGAATGCACATTTAGCTCCATGATTTTGTTATCTTTACCAACATGATGCTCCCTTACAAAGAATTATTTTGTGTTGAATCGATTTATGAAGTCATTCAAAAACATATGTTCTATATGGGTTGGAGACTGGGGTTTCTTTACATTCTTGGAAAATGTCGGTGCTAGAAAATATGAATGGGTTGTTTTGAAACATATTTCGAATAACATGCAATCAAACTATTTCATTTGTAGTAGCCTTGACAGGGTGTGGAGGAGTACAAACATTCCTTATGGTGGCACTACACCTCCAAAAGAGGCAGTGGTCTATAAAAGTAAATTTTTTTGGTTTTATTTGGACAAAGATTATGAAGACTACCCTCACTATGGGTACAATATATATTGGATGGATGTTTTAAATAATCAATGGGTTTTTCTTTTGTCCCAATCACATACATACAATGTATGTCATTGGGATTATACAATAACCAACTTATATGACTCATCAATGATGGTTCCGCCACAGTTTCGTCTATTGAAGAAGTGGATAATTTTATATTTGGTCAACCATCTATTGAACAAAGTTTGGAGTCTTTTGAGGATGATTGGGGATTCAAATGGAATTTGTTGCAACACCTTTCAACATAAATAAAAATAAAATGTCATGGATATCTTCCATTTCGAACAATGGACGAGATAGTGTCGATGTGCAATAACAATGAAGTTCCACTCATGTTCTATGATTTGATGACCGGCTCATGCATCCCAAAAAATATCTCAAATGTATCCATGTTACAAAACTCTAGGTTAATATTTCCATTTCAAGGCCAGTGCAATGATCTGATTGGAAATAGAAATGTTTTCCCACTACTTCCAAACATGGATTTTGTTGATGACATTCCACCATTGGGAATAATTTTTTTGGATTGGTCTACTTTTCCTTATAATAAAGAATTGATAATATTATCAAACATGTTGTACTTTTCCTACAAATATTCATATTCCTTTATACATTTTCATATTTTTGAATTTCATATTTTTCCATTCGAATTATATTTGATATTTTACTTCTTTTAGAAATGTTCATATTCCATTATCAACTGTGATAATTTTCACTTTCGTATCATTGCCATATGGATTGATATAAATATTTGACCATTTCTCCCCACTTTTTTATAATTGCAATTGTATATATAGTTCCTATTGACATTTGTTTACGTTTCGTAATTATGTTTGATAATTATTCATTTTCTCCTAATGTATAAATGTTTATTGAAGGCACTGGATATGCCAAGTTAATCATGATGTATTGTTTCCTTTTGTAGAAATGTCTATTGAATGCACAAGTAAACGTATTATGAAACAAACTCGTTCTCCGACAACATGTGAGAGGACAAATGAACTTCGTCATTTACAATATCAACAAAACAAAGATACAATAAATGAATGTAGAAGAGCTTTGTATCATACAAGAACCACTCAAAATAATATTGAAAATGATTTTCTCGATAGACGTAAGTATCGAAGTTTGCTTTCTATCATGCAAACAAAAATACCTCTTGATGTTTCTTTCCCACAATATTTTGATACTCTAAATATTTCTTATGTTCCACAACCTCCTTGCAAAAACTTCTCATATTCCAAAAGATGATCATGTTCAAAACGTAGATTCAAATGACACCCTCAATATTCTACAAATGGAAATTCTATATTGCATCATGAAGGAAGGTTGGAAAACCTTGATGTTAGATTTCTCGAAGACATTCAAAATATAGGGCCATCTAAATTTGTGGGTGGCAGTAATTTTCTTGCCAATTTGGTTGATAATTTGCAACCTTTACCTATTGTTGTTGGATCTATGTCTCCTCTCAAAAATTTAACTTGGAACAATTAAGGTATTCCAATGCCATTATTCTTTGTCAAATTTCTACAACAACATTCGTTATACAGATTACTAAAATTAGTAAATTAACATTTTTTTTTCTCGTTATTTGCAGCACATTAACCATTCCAATAGAGGTATAGACCTCAACAACCAATATATTCCAACAACACATGTTAAAACTCAAAGGGATCCTTCTCATAACCTTGGTCCAGGTCAACCAGGACCATCTTATTCACAATATAATGTAAATGTTCATCATCTGCATTCCTTTTTTTTATTTTTCTTTCTCTTGTAAGTTAGTAAGTTGGAAATTAACACTGCTATATCTTTTTTTACTAGGAGACCATTCAATGCAATCAAAATAGAGATACACACTCCATAAATTCAAGGGAAAGAAATGTTGGAAAAAATGCAACAATTCCTCTTGGACCAAATTTGGGTAGGGCCTCTGACATTGGTCCTGAACATGGTTTGTTGTCTAGAGTTCATATACTTTCCATCATTTTCATACCAACATGATCGAAGTTCATAAAAAATTTCGAGCTAATATTGATAGCCTCTCCATTATGCAAATGTGCCATGTTTGTCATGAATCTTATCTTGGAATCCAAGTTTTGAGAGGGTCTGAAGGTCCTATGTGCAAAAGGTGAAAATATGAGCGAGGTTCCCATCTATTCTCTCGTTGGAATAACATGGATATAGGTGACCAACCTCATGTTCTAAATGTTCTTACCGAAGTTGAAGAGATGTGAATAGCAATGGTTAATCCAATACTGAAAGTGACACATGCTCGTGGTGGGAAATATAAATATAGTGGTCACACAATTATCTTTCCACAAGATATTTCCACGATTGCAAGAAACCTTCCACGACATGTTGAAGATCTTGACATACTCATTGTTAGGAGACACGGTGCACAATCTAAACATTATGAATTATATGTAAAGAGATCATGAGTTTTGGATGCATTGTGTTACAAAATTCAAATGGATAAATATTACAGGGATGTTCAAATCGACATGGATTCACTTTCTTCTCTCCCTGAAAGGAAAACAAATATCTCAAGTAGGCTTAAATTTGTTGATTATGATATTCAAGAAAAAAAGATTAATGTTGTTGACATTCAAGAGCTGGCTACTGATCGTTTGCATGCTCATCCTTCATCTTTTGTTGCTTCACTACCCAATGAAGGGAGAGAAATGGAAGAAATAAGAAGATTCATTCAAAATGTAGATTCCACACATGTTGAACGATTGGATTGGCCAGACATTGGTTTGTATCCCATCAATGAATATGATATATAAGGGTTATTGGAAATGGATTTATGCACATTATTCCCCAATGGTGAGGCTGATTGGTTGCATCCTCGTATTTGTAATATTCAACTACATGAATATGGATTACATCTTCTCAGATTATTTGATCAGAGATTTGGAATCCATCCAAGGTTTCAATATTTATTATTGAACATGATTATGTGCCATCGTATATAAGAAATTTTTGCAGTATTTGTAAAGAAGAATATACATGATAGCTCACCTACAACAATTCTAGACTTGTGGCAACAACTCATTGATTTACTTGACAATAAGTTGGATGTGCATCTTATGTGTTTCGGTTCTACTCTTTGAGATACAAGTGCCTATTGAACAAAGTGTCGTGATGAACTCACTCACATGATTACTCAATTGGGTTTTCAAAAATTGTTTTTTACTTTGAGTGCAACTGACACAAAGTGGTATGACGTACAGAATGTCATGCCCAAAAATGCACATTCTCGTCTTTTAAATGAACATCATAAAAAAATTGAAAATGTCATCCATTACCCGCATATTTTTTCCATGTATATGAATCAAAGGTTTCAAATCTTCGAGTAAGAAGTCATCAAAAAATATATTAAAGATAAACATATTTGGTATAGGTTTGTTTTGATGGATTTCTACTTTTTTGCTTACCTTCATATTCCTCTTGTACTCTTCTAGATATGTATACTGACTTTATATAATATATATACTTTTTTTTAGGTATGAGTGGAAACATAGAGGTTCAACCCACATACATGGTTTCTTGTGGTTGGAAGGTGCACCAAACATGGACACATTGGATGGGTCAAAACCTTCTAATGTGCACACTGCAAAGTCATTATTTGATAAATATGTAACATCATGGAATCCACATGATATTCATCGGTGGAACATAATGGTTCATCGAATCTTAAATGATGATCCATGCTTATTAAATAGTGAAAAAATTCTCTCTTATAATGCTCAATATGATTATGAGAATTTGTTAAATTGTGTTCAAAGACATACAAAGTGTAGTGTAGATTCTCATTTGTGAAAAAAAAGGCTTATTCTCAAATGTCGATACAATGCTCCATGGGAGGTTCATGATGATTCAATATTGCTCATGTATGATAAATGGAAAAATAAATATGAGCCTGCATGAAATGATGATAGGATAAATGTTCATAATGTTGATCTTCTTTCAATGTGGCACGCTAATGTTGATTTTCAGCCCGTGGTTTCTCGACATGTTGTCTTGAAATATATTGCAAAGTATGCTTCCAAGGCAAAAAAGAGATAAGAAAGTTACCAAGATATGTTGACTAGAATTTCAAATGAAAGCAGCTCAAAAGCTCCTGTATTGTGTGCATACAGAAGGTTCCTTGCAGAAACCCTTGTTGATCATTACATTGGTGCAAAAGAAACTTGTCATATGTTATTGAAACTACATCTTGTTGTTTGCAGTAGGAAATTATTTTCCTTAAATTTTGGTAGAAAGGTTTTCAAGAAAGTATCAAATGATCCCATCAATTTTCATCACTAGATAGTTTTCTTCAAATATAACAAAATCTACCTTCATTTTTTGATCATTTGTCTATGATAGAAATAGCAAGATCTTGGACCTTTAATGGAAAACGTAAAAAAGAACCATGGAAACATAGATATGTTCATGTCATTGTTCGAGTTTGGCCACTTTTTTATTCTATTCCAAGTGAGGCTTTTGATGAATTTGAGAGTTTTTGTTGGACTCAGTTACTTTTGTACAAACCATTTTGTAATATTCCCATTGATATTGGCCTCTCCAATGAAACAATGATTGAAAATTGGTGCAATTTCCGATATGAAGAATGGCATGTTGATCGTTCCCCTTTACCTTTTGATACCGTTGAAGAAGATGATGATTACCATGAGAAAGAAACCATTGTTGAAGGCGATTTTGAAGAATGGAAAGTTTTGTCTCGCTTGATACCTCCAAACAATATCACTGTTTCTGACCTTCAAACTCTTCATCGAAGGGAATTTGATATATGATTTAATTGGGAGAAATCGACGGTTTCAAATGATGTTGTTGAAGAAGCTATAGATTTTATAAAAATTGCCAAATCTAGGGGTGATATTGTTGAAAATTGTCTTTCCACAATTCCTTCACCAACATCCTTGTTAGAGAAACAATGACTTGCCTTTGAGATCTTATTACAAAACTCAGTTGAATATGAACATAGTGAACTTCTTCACATGATTATACAAGTCACTACTGTCACTGGAAAGTCTTTTCTTATTCATTGTATTTCTCATGCTCTTTCTGCTTCAATAGCTAATGGCCATAGTCTGTTTCTTTTAATCACTCAGATAGGAATAACTGCTTTTAATATACATGCGAAAACAATAAAACCCACTCTAAAAATTCGTATCAAATATGCGAGACCACTACAAGGACAATCTCTTGCAATATTTCAAGAAGAAATGAGGCATATTCGATATATTTTGATTGATGAAATGATATTTCTAGGACCAATATAATTCATACAGATAGATTCTAGATTACGAGAAGCATTTCCCAATAAAAAAACTTCTCCTTTTGGTGGTAGCTCCATCATTCTTGTGGGTGACCTTGGTCAATTGCCTCTTGTCAAAGATAAGCCCTTATATGCAGGTAATACAACAGGGAATTTTTTATGACAAAACTTCAACATTGTTGTTACTTTGGATACAAATTTTGACAGCAAAGAAATCATCCAAGGAAAGTCGCTTTTCGACAACTCTTGAATAACATAAGAAACGTTGAACCCATTATTAATTATTGGGATCTTCTTATGTCACAGGTTGATATGAGTTTCCCTCCAGTGGAAAGGATTTTATTTCATTCAACAATTCACTTGTTACCAACAAATGATTTGGTCACCTTACATAATAGGAAAATGTTAAAGTCATTAAATAATCCAATTACATGATCTGTAGCTGAGCATACTAGATGGGTTGAAATTGTTGGTGTTGATGATGATCAACTGGAACGTGAGGTTTTGCTATGCCATGGTCGATGTGTCATGTTGACATGTAACTTGTGGGTTGAAGTCGGCTTAGTTAATGGTGCACTTGGTTACATTCAACAAATTTACTATAGCCCTGGTAGAATGTTAAGCCCTAAATAGTGGCTCATTACCCCTTAATTGGGGCATATTACATTAGTAATGGTAATTTATTTATGTCAGCTTTATTCCATTAGTTGTAGTTATACCTCCTAGTCTCCTATATATACCAAGGAGACATTTTCATTTGGAATCATCTTTTAATTGGACATTTATGTGGGAATAAGGAGGTTACCCCCTTGAAGAGGCATATTATATGAATTTATCTCTTTTTCAAGGTGTTGATTACTTATTATGAGGTTTTTCTATGCTATATTGATATTTGGTTCTTAACGTATGGTATCAGAGCTCAAGGTCTTCGGGTTTCGCTGCTACATCTGAGACACCTTGAAATTTTCTCTATAACATTTTTTATACAATGATTCAAAAGGAACGACTTGGAGGATATTTAGTATATGGATCAAGGTACGTTGGGATAAAACTTAATCTCCCAAGGCCTTAAAATTTTAGACATACAACCTTTGTAATATAGGGTTCTCGAATCATCCTGAATTGAGTCATTATGTAGTTTTCGCTATAATTTTTTTCTGTAAAGTTTCAGAACATAAAATATAGAGGATATTCAAAGAAATTAGTAAGGTATCTGTGGTAACAATTTCATCTTTTGGGTCATCTTACATTTGTAGATACACCCTGTGGAAGATAAGGTATCTGACTAGTCTCAAGCAGGTGTTCCAGGTAAAACAATCATAACTTCCTCCTAGAGTATCCAAATTGAGTGAGACTAGTACTTGAATTGGATATTGGGCATCCCGTAGTAGTTCTGGTATGATTTTTAGAATTTTATATCAATTAGTTTGTGTGGGGCACACTATATAAGTGAGATCTACAAGAAAGGCCAAAAATCAACAAGTTGTGGGGAAGTTACCGTGAATTCCACTTGGCACATCCAATTTTGATCAGACCTATGGCATTGTAGAGACAAAATATTAGAGAGCTACAAAAAACAAAATTTCCTACTCAGAAGGGCCAAAATTTTGGAGATACAATAAAAGGAAGATTGTCTAGAAGAACCGCCTCAAAATCAAGGTTTAAAGTGATACTTGGCCAACATGCCACCAAAAAAGGAATCTTCTACACAAAATAAGCCTCCAGTCAATCCTACTTGGACTCTTGATGAAGGTAAAGAACTGCGTAGGGACATAAATGATTTACAAAAGAAGAAAGTAACAAAAGATGAACTACAAGAGATCATGGATTCAATGGAATCTAAGTTGGAGGAAATAAATACTAATACATGGATGGTTTAAAAGGGGATATCATGGAAGGATTGAAAATTTTCCTAATAGATATGACACCTGAAAGTGAAAATGTATCTCATGAAATTCATGATGAGGACACAAGGAAGGTGAATCAAGAATGAAAAAAATCCAACTTTGGGTCGAAGACCAACCACAGTCCTAAGATCGATATGAGGAAGTTTGATGGCAAGGACCCAATCACATGGATAGTTCAGATGGAGAAATTTGTACGAATTGGTTCTTTATATTTAGAACCCAATCAATTTGTATGGTATCAATGACTTTGTTCTCGTAAATCACTCGTCACATGGACAATTTTCATAGAATAAATGATAGCATACTATAAGGATACAAGGAGCAATACCTTCTTTAGCCAATTGATCAATCTCAAGAAAAAGGGTTAAGTTACAAAGCACATTGAGAAATTCCAAAAATTTAATATAAAGGTAATAGATATTCCAAATGAGCACTTGATTGATGTATTCATGGGAAATTTAAAGGATAACATTCAACATAAGATTTTCCTTTGGGAACACAAATCATTGGAGAATGCATTTAGGGTGGAAAGAAATTTTGAAATTAAAAATATGGCTATGACTACTAGAAGGACCAATCGTAACATCTATAGAGAGAATAATTCTCGTTCTTCTAAAACACCTCAACCTACAAGGTTGACACCTCAACAATTGGAGGAAATAAATGAAAAAGGTTTATGCTTTAATTGTGACAACAAGTACACTAAGGGACATAAGTGTGGTGAGAATAAATTATTCTACATAGATTGTGAAGAGGAAGAAGAACAAGAACAAGAACCATCTCAAGATGAAAATGTAGAAGCAATTTCGTCTGATGAGTTGACTCCCATGATATTGTGTAATGCATTGGATGGAATTATCCCTCCTCAAACCCTCAAGATCGAAGGATATATCAAAAATGAAAAGTTAATAGTCCTAATTGATTCTGGCAATACTCATAATTTCATTCACTATAAATTAGCCAAAGCTCTCAATTGATTTGTATATCTAGCGTTAGAGTTTCAAGTAATGATTACAGATGGAGGAACTATCAATTGCTCAGGAAAATGAAATAACACCAATATTACTATGAGGGACTATGTAATGAATAGTCCAATGACTTCTATACCCGTGGGTGTTGTTGATGTTGTACTAGGAATTAAATGGTTATAGTCATTAGGAACTATGGCATTTTATTTTCAAGAACTTTTCATGAAAGTTTCATTGGAGGGAAAAGACATTGAGTTAAGAGGTATCACAGGGAAAACCGGTAAGGTGTTAAGATGTAATTGCATGACAAAATTATTGAAAAAGAGGCATCAAGGTGTTATTTCAAAACTATGCTCACTAGATGTTCAAACATCTAAGCAATCTATTCCTCTAAATCTCCAAGGGATCATTGATAAGCATTCCAAAGTATTTGAATATATTCCCAAAGGTCTTCCACCCACTCGAAATCATGATCATGATATTCACCTAATTCCTGGGAGTGTTCCTCCTAACATCAGGCCATACAGATTCCCTTATTCCCAGAAGAGTGAAATTGAGCTCATGGATGAAGAAATGTTAGAGGCTGGAATTATTAGACCTAGAAAAATTTCTTACTCTACACCAGTGCTAATGGTATTCAAAAAGATGGCTTATGGTGTATGTGTCTAGGTTATAGAGAGCTCAACAAGATCACTATTAAAGATAAGTTTCCCATTCCCATCATTGATGAGTTGTTAGATGAACTACATGGAGAAATCTATTTCACAAAGTTGGATCTCCATTCAGGGTATCATCATATTAGAATGAAGGAAGAAGATATCCCCAAAACAACATTCTGAACTCATGAAGGCCATTATGAATTCTTGGTCATGCCTTTTGGCCTTACAAATGCACCTTCCACATTCCAAGGGTTGATGAATTCCATTTTCAAGCACTTCCTTCAAAAATTTGTGTTAGTATTTTTTGATAATATACTAATATATAACAAGTATTGGGAGGATCATGTGCATCATGTTGACAAGGTCCTACAACTACTAAAGGAGCAACAACTATATACCAAACCATTCAAATGTTCCTTTGGAGTGAAGGAGGTAGAGTATTTGGGTCATAGTGTATCTCATGAAGGTGTAAAGGTAGACCCTAACAAGATTAAGGACATGATGGACTGGCCGATTCCCAAAACATTGAAGAATCTTAGAGGATTTTTGGGTTTGACAGGTTACTATCGCAAGTTTGTTTGTCACTACAGAAGAATAGTAGCACCTTTAATGAGACTAACTAAGAAGGATGCATTTTCATGGACTACAGAGGAAACAAAAGATTTTTAACAACTTAAAGAGGTGATTTTCAAAGCTCATTTCTTGACCACTCCATACTTCACAAAAAAAATTATTATGGAATGTGATGCCTCGGGAAATGGAATTGGTTTTATCCTAATGCAAGAAGGAAGGCCCCTGGCTTTTTAAAGTCAACCACTCAAGGAAAAGGATTTACACAAACCCATTTATGAGAAGGAAATGATGGCAATACTACATGCATTGAATAAATGTCATCATTGCCTAATAGGTAGGCACTCGAAGGTCAAAATAGATCATGATAGTCTTAAATACTTCTTGGAACAAAGACTATCTTCAGAAGAACAACAAAAATGGGTAACCAAGATATTGGGTTATGATTTTGAAATCATCTATAAAAAAGGCAAGCAAAATGTTTTGGCAGATGTACTCTCAAGAAAGGATGAAGTTGTTGAGGCCTTTCTTTATGCTATCTCTATCATCCAACCCAATTAGATAATAGAATAAAGGGATGAATGGAAGAATGACAAAAAAGTGTGGACTCTCATTCAAAGGTTGCAGTAGGATTCTAGTGCATCAGATACATTTACATGGAAACATGATTCACTATAGTACAAAGATCGCTTATACTTATGTAAGAACTCCCAACTCAAACAAAATGTACTATTGGAATTGCATACCTCTCCAGTAGGAGGGCACTCGGGATTTTTGAAAACCTACCATAAGGTCAAGAAGAAATTTTTTGGGGATGTCCTTAAAACTGATGTTCAAAGGTTTGTGGTAGAACGTTTAGTTTTCCAACAAAATAAGGTGGAAACAATTAAGACCCTAGGTATTTTACAACCATTAGCCATCCCAAGTTAGCATTGGGAGGAGGTTTCCATGGATTTCATCACAAGGTTACCAAAATCAGAAAGAAAGAGTGTCATCATGGTTATTGTTGATAGACTAAAAAATTACACACACTCTTTTGCACTCTCTCATCCCTTCAAACCCAGTACAGTTTCCACTGCATTGATGGAGATAGTTCAAACACTACATGGCAGCCCAAAGATTACTGTAAGTGACAGATATCCCATCTTCACTGGACATTTTTGGACAGAATTATCTTCTTGTTTGGGTACTCAATTTTCTCATAGCTCATCCTATCATCCTCAATCTGATGGAAAAACTGAGATAGTGAATAAATGTATGGAAGGATACCTTTGTTTCTTTGTCTTTGATAAACAAACACAATGGTTCAAATGGTTACCCTTGGCAGAATGGTGGTATAACACTTCCTTTCACACTGCAACAAAAATGAAACCATTTATGGCACTCTATGGATACCACCCTCCTTCCATCACTTCTTCTCTAAAAGAAAAATCTAAGGTTCAAGCAGTGGAAGACCACATCGAGCATCAACAACAAGTTCTCCAAATATTAAAGGACAACCTGACCATGTCATAGAATCACATGAAAAAACAAGCATATCAACATTGTAGTGAAAGAAGTTTTGAAGTACGGGATTGGGTGTTTTTAAGACTACAACCATACAAACAGATGTCCCTCAAGTAAGCCAAGAAGGATAATAAATTATCACCAAAGTACTATGTCCCTTAGAAAGTGTTGCAAAAGATTGGTACTATGGCATACAAATTGGAGTTTTCTGCATCTTCAAGAGTACACTCAGTTTTCCATGTTTCATGCTTAAATAAGGTTATAGGTGACAAGATCCCATTTGAAACTATATTTCTAGAACTTGACGAGGAAGAAAAAATCATATTGGAGCCTGAAGCCATCACTGACACAAGAATTTGCTAGCTGAGGAATAGATCCATTTCAGAGTATCTCATTAAATGGAGGAAACTACTGGCTGAAGATTCCACTTGGGAAGATGATTATTTTATACAGAAGCATCCAAAGTTACTCAAGCGTTGAATACAACACTTGTCTCAAGGGGAGGGGCATATTAATCCCTAAATAGTGGCTCATTACCCCTTAATTGGGGCATATTACATTAGTAATGTTATTTTATCTATGTCATCTTTAGTCCATTACTTGTAATTATACCTCCTAGCCTCTGCAAGATACCAGATATATAAAATATGCAGAACATAAATAAAATCCTAGAAATGGCAGAATAACAGTAAAATATCCAGCATAATCTTCACAATACATAGAAATGATATACGAAATAGCAACAGAAATAGCACTTTGATTTAGAAAGAAATTTTCACAGGCCTCTTCAAGGGGGCAACCTCCAGTCGAGCAGTGCTCTGTTACAATAATATTCAAGATAGGGTTCTCATACCCTCGACCCTTATTTATACTAAATATGTCTATTAAGAGAAGCATCTAGAGGAAGATCCTTTTAGAAGCAGAAGCTTCTATTAGGTCTTCTTAAATCTGCCTTATTCTATTTTATTGAAAGGCCTTATTAATATTGAGCTTTATTACATCCAAATACATTGATCTACCTATGTGCGGGTTAGGAACTTAACATGTCTTCCCCCTTAAAAATAGCCTTGTCCTCAAGGCTTGAGATGTGGAAATTGCTGCAGAATGGTAGTTGGTTCCCAAATGACATCTACTG
>JASDQU011440226.1:1076-23748 GCA_032191745.1 Picea mariana | reverse complement strand
GTGTCCAACAATATCCACCTGGATCACTAAAACCACCTATCCTTGCCCCATCCAATCTCCTTGAAATATAAATGAAATAATCAAATCACTGTCACAGTATCACTATGAGATATACCATTGTAACCATGTACCAATATGTGCCAACAACCTATACCAATAACATGTAATCAATCTTGTACCAGAAGTCATCATGTACCAATAAATACCAACATGTATGCTGGCTGTAGATTCTAAAAATCACATATGTACATGCCCTGTCTATACTGTAGGCTGTGTATGTACATGGTCTATCTATAATGCATCTTGCGTACACCTTCCGAAAACTAGGGTTTTCACCTTTTCTGAAACTCGATCACTTTAATTCCTCTGTCAAATCAACTTGCAACATGTCACGATGTCGAATTTGTAACTATGACCTGTGCATACCTCATCATACATATCCCTTAACCAAGTGCATCAATATCTCTTTATTCATGTGTCATACATGTGTATACAATCATGAACAAGTGTAATAACCCTCACATGGACTAGACATCAAACTCTCACTCATATGAAGCCTCAAACTTCATAAACAACTTCACAACCACTTCACAAACAAAATCCCTCAACCATGTACTGCAAATTATAAGATGTGCCTCAACACTAACAATACGTACCAATGATAAATATCAAATATACCAACATTGTATTTCTGTAGATATGAATTATACAATAATTTCCATACATCCAATATCCTCTCTAGGAAAAAAAAACAAACCCCCATAACCATATCTCATATAGACAACAATATCCAACTACTCATAAAATAAGACATACCTTTTGATCCTGTAGCTAGATCTGCTATACCTAATCACTGTAGACCTTCATGGGAGTTTTCTTTTAGACATTGAGAACTTGACACCCTCAACAACTCAATCTTTTATGGATTTTCAATTGTATGTTCTCTTTTACACTACCATCCCATGTACGTACAAGACCTCTTCCACTGCATCCCACGTACACCTAAAAAACTAGGGTATTTTGTTTTCCAATATTTTTGCAAATCCAAAACTTTCGCCGCCAACCCTTCTTTCTACCTCAGACTTGTGTAACTTCAGATGTATCAATGATTACCTTCATTAAAACTTACACAATAATAGATATTCAATGTGCTCAATAGGTGCTAATATGAGACCATTTCTCTCTTATTTGTACTCTCCAAGTAGATTCCTCTAGGGGTTACCTTCTAACCAACTTAACCCCACTTCCTTCTTTTAGGGCTAACCCACTTCTAACCACTTTTCCACTTATAACCGCTTTATCCAGAAATAGTAAACTCTCCAATTCTATTTGCAACTAATTTATTTTTAATTATTTTCTTATTGCAACAACTTAACCCATGATTAACTCCTAGTTTCACCGACTTTGACTAGTCAACTTCTTCTAGGGGTTTGTAGAATAATTTTGAATTCTTTGACCTTCTAGGGGCTTCTAGATAACTCAAGAGGGTTCTCCAACATCACAAGGCCATAAATCTCTAACCGTGAGGATTTATGTGATGTTCCACATATGATTGGAAATGGCATGACATGTACTATCCATCTAGAATAGTCTTACCTGCAAATATATTGATATTCATATCATTATACCTCAAAAAATATTGAGTCCCTTAACCATACTTTTGGGGATACTGTAATTTTCTATCGGACTTGATTCAAGGATTGACATCAATGACAACCAACCCAATTAATCAACAATCTCCCCCTTTGGCATTGATGGCAACACTCTCATACAACACTGAATTCATATCGCTCATTCTCCCCCTGTGACCATCATTCCCGTTGGAAACATGTCTTTGTGTTCTCTCTCCATGCATATAAGAAAACTCCCCCCCTTTGACATCAATGGAAAATGTAACTTCCCATCAGGGCTACTCCCCCTAACTGAACTTTCCTTGGGGTGGCTCCCCCTAATTGAACTCTTTCTAAAACTTCTCTCCCAAACTGAATTTTCCTCTTTATGATGCTTCCTCATGTAAATATAAGACATATAAGAATAACTTTCAAAATTGATTGTGGGGAGAAAACTATGCCAAGTTTCTGACGAAGATACTCAAAGGCTTCCCTTGTAAGTAGTTTCATAAAGATGTTTGCAGTCTATTATTTGGTCCCAACATACTCAACTTGAATGTTCTTCTCTGCAACTTGTTCCCATAGAAAGTGATACTTGATTGGAATGTTCTTCATATTGGAGTGCATCACTAAATTATTTGAGATACTGATGGTGCTTGTATTGTCACAATATATTGGAATGGGGTCATCATACTCAACCTGTATATCTTTCCAAGTTTTTTTCATCCATATCAATTGTGTACAACATGTTCCTGCTACAATAGACTTTGATTCGGTTGTAGACAAAGATATTGATGACTATTTCTTTATTAGCGAAGATACCAAATACGCACCCAAGTAGAACATTTCTCCACTTGTTCTTCTTTATTCATCAATGCAACCTTCCCATTCTTCATATGTGTAGGAAATAAGTGATAGACCCTTTCCTTTTGGATACCATAATCAAAACTCTTATGTACCCTAGAGATATCTGAATATCCTTTTTACTGTTAGAACATGTGATTCCTTTGGTGCTACTTGAACTTATGCCACTTTTCCAACTTCCTTCATTACATCTGGTCTAGATGTTGTCACTTAAAGTAAGTTTCCAATCATTGACCTGTACTACCTATGATCTGTATAATTTGAATCATCATATTTACATAACTTTCAACTAGTTTTCATAGGAGTATTGACGGTTTACAATATTACATTCCAAACCTCTTTAGCGTTTCTCTGATATAGTTGGTTTGAGAAATAAAAATCTCTTCTTTCTTTGACATATCTGAAGACTCAAAAAGAAGGATAGTTCTCCAAGTAATGAAATTTCAAATTCATTCTGCATATCCTTTGGAAATTTCTGGCTCATCCTATCATCATCACTAGAAAAAATAATATCATCAACATAAAATTCAATTAATAAAATACTATCTTGAGTTACCTTGATGTAGAGATTGTTATCTGCATTTCCTTTCTTGAATCCTTGTTGTTGTATATATCTGTGTAGTCTAGAATACCATGCTCTGGGGGGATGTTTGAGACCATAGAATGCCTTCTTCAACTGGAAAACATAATCTTCATTTTTTTATAACTGAAATCCTTTTGGTTTCTCAATGTAGAATTCTTCTTCTAGTTCCCCATTCAAAAAGGATGATTTCATGTCCATTTGATACACTTTTATATTCTTGGAGCATGCATAGGCTAGGCTCAATTTGATTGGTTCCATTTGGAAATTGGAGAAAACATCTCTTCAAAATAAATACCTTCAACATGTGTGTATCATTTACATACCAATCTAGCTTTGTTCCTGGTAACCTGTCAGTGTTCATTCAATTTATTTTTGAAGATCCACTTTGTGTCAATCACATTCTTATACCATAGCCTTGGAACCAATTCCAAAGTGTCATTCTTTTCTATCTGATCCAATTCTTTGTCCGTGGATTTTATACATAATTCATCCTTGCTATATTCTTCAAATCTTCTTGGCTGAATCGAAGATATGAGTGCTAGGTGTAGTTGTTCTGGTGAATTCTTCTTCTTCTAGTCTCAACTCCTATAACTTTTTTCCCGATAATATGATCTGATGGATGATTCTTATTTATTTGTTTGCTGGGTGTCTTTATAGGTACTTGAATATATTTTTGTTCATGTTCTTCTACTTCTAACTTCTCTTCTTCATCTTCCCCTCCTGCCACTTCTTCTTCCTTTGCTTCTTCATGAACTTGTTTCATTGAATCCTTTTCTTCTTCATTTATTTTTAGTCCACCTGTCTCATCAACCATCACATTGATTCTTTCCACAACTTTGTTGAGCCTCAAATTGAAACATTTATATGATTTCCTTGTGCTCGAGTACCGAAAACATATGCCTTTTTACACATGATAATACAACTTTCCCATTCTTCCATCTTCTCTCTTGATGTAGCATTTTCTTCGAAAAACTTTGAAGTGCTTCACATTTGTTGGTCTTCCTTTCCATAAATTGTAGGGAGTTTTATCACTATCATTTCTAAGAATTACTTTATTTTGAATATGAATTGTTGTATTCACTACATGTTCCCAAAATACATCTGTAAAATTGGAATCCATTAAAATAGTTTGATACATTTCACATACTGTATTGATCTTCCTTTCGACAAATCCATTCTATTGAGGTGTCCTAGCAACATAGAATTCCCTTTTTATTCCATGCTTGCTGTAGAAATCCATAAATTCCTTTGAACTAAACTCTCCTCCATTATCAAATCTCAAACATTTGATTTTTGAATCCATTTCATTTTCAACCATTTTTTTGTATACCTTGAAGTTCTCAAATTCTTTTGACTTCTTCCCGAGAAAACAAACTGCAGTCATTGTTATAGTCTGAAGATGCCACATCTATGCATTCAAGACATTGGCCCATCCATTTTCATCCTTTACCAATCATACTACTGAGGTTTCCTTCTAAAAAACCACTTTTTGGATAATGTACGTGTCCTGCTGCACTATTAGCATGCATACACACACGTGGTGCATGCTAGTTATCCCATGTACATACGCTTGTTGCATGCTAAGTATCCAATGTTTACCTCCAAAAGTTGCAAAAAATATAAAATTTCACGGATTCTGGTGGAGTTTACGAGCTATGGAGGGTTCCCTAACCATTTTACCCCTTTTATCCCATCCCCAAACTGAATAACCATCTTTTTCTCATATAAAAATAGGTCTAGGGGAGTCATTTAGAGATATGAACCAAGAGAGAAGAAAACTCTGCCAAAATCCTTTGCCTCTCATTGCCCAAGTTTTGAATCTTTCTCTGATTTTTATCCTCATCTTTCCCTTCCATTCATTCTCATTATGAAACCCTTTCGTCTTCCCATGTTTGTATGTTGGTTGTGAGAATTCTGTGTGGGATTGGTGCACTTGGAGTCATGACAGAGGAGCCCAGACTTGGTTCGTGGGTCGGTGTTAGAAAGAAAAGGTTGTATCCTTTCATTTTGTCAATGAATAAAAGAGATTTTTTTTTCCCCAAAACTTTATGTGCACATGTTCTTATCTATTTTGATCATTTACATATATATTTAGGATTTTAAATGATTACTAGAGATTGTATATGCTAATTTGTTGTGTTCTTTGTCTATTACACGTTAGCTTTGGGAGGAGATTTGTTATCTAAGAGGCAACAACAAGTGCAAGAGTTCTACATCAACCAAAAGGATTTAAGGTGATCTTCTTAACCTTATCTTCCCTCTCTCTTATCACATAGTATAGATTGTTTTGGGGTAGATTAGAGATAAGTCAATATTTTAAGGGAGTTATTGCTCTGCCTAAGCCTTAGACCCAGTTTAGGGGGATTTTCCTCATAGTAGAAATGGTGACTCCATTGGGGAGTCTCTCTAGGTTCTAAGTGGGAGATCTTGGTTTGATTTGATTTTTAGTTGTTTCTGAGTGTTCTATATGAGGTTGGGTCTCTAGTCACCTTCCAGGTGCTTACCATCTTTCCTTGCGCAATTGTTTTGTCCAAAATTTTTCTTTTTTTGAAAATTTATAGAGGTTTACGCGCTCTTTTATCTGTACAACACGTGTACATATGCATATTTCTTTATACTCAACCCACATACATACACAAGATATCTATTTACAACATGCATCTTTGTGGTTTTGGATAGTTTTTTCAAAATATTTTCCTTTTTCCAATGGAAACTTGTGGTTCCTAGGTCTTCCTGAGTCCCAATAGATTTTGTTGTTTGGTGTTTATATAGTGTGCAGGCTCAGATTGTTTATGAAATTAAAGAAAATAAATCCTCTTGTCTCTCTGTGTTTTGAAGCATTTTTGGCTTATTTTTAGCTTGAATTTTAAGAAAATGAGTTGGATTTAAAAAAACAATTCCCTGTTATGGTTGGGGAGGGCATGAATCACATGTTTTGTAGTTTATTTTAGCATCTTTTGCTAGTTCTTCTTTGATTGGAAGAAAAAAAAAAAAACTAGTTTTTTAGGTCTCTTTCTTTCTCTACATTTGCTTTTCATTCTTATCTCAAAAAGAAAAAGGAATTAGCATAGGGTTTTTTTTTCTTCTCATCTTGAAAATAATTTCAAAGGAAAAATAAGAAAGAGAATCCTTTCATTTTCTCTTTTGTTTCACTCGAAAGTTGCATTGTACATTTTTCATGGAAAAGAGAAAACATTTCATATTTAGGTTTGAAGGATTGTTCATGCATTTTCTTTCTTGAAACTCTTTTTCATTTGAAGGATTAGTCTAAATTTTTCTTTACCCATGTTTTTATAAGTTTCATTTTTGCAAAAGTCTCAAACAACATTAGTTTCACTTTCATTTCTTGAGTAATAAAATCCCCTAAAATGAACGCGCTGATTTGATATATTAGTAACATTTTTTCTAAGGTTCACCAATAGCTTAGGATAGGTCCTTGGATTAGGTGTGGAGAGGTAAACTCTCTAAAGAAAACCAAAACTTAACTTAGGTGTCTATGATAGGGTGTGGAAAACCCACTTTACAATTACTCAATCTAGGAAGCTTCTCTCACACATGAGTCAAACACGAGGTTGCATGGAGGACAATGATTGAGATATGAATTTATGATCCCGACAAAGAGTTTGGGAGAGTGTGTATTGAGGGTGAATCTTGTAGTCTTATTGGCCCGACTTATGTTATACTTTTGAGACACTTGGATCCATCCAAGGTACTCAAAGAGTGATTTTGGCTCTATTTTATTTCATGCCTTAGGAGAAGCTTCAGGATTAGTTACCCTTCCCATACACTCACTCGACTATCGAGTATATGCCCCTGGTTATAGATTACCATTTGGTGGCGTAATTGCCATTACATAGGTTGATACACAAGTGACTATGAGGGGCGTATCTCCATACCTGAGGCAGACTCTATACTCTCTGGGTGACACCTGAAGGTATCATCGACCAAAGGTCTGGGTAAATGATTCTCCTGTCTATTCGTTTACCTTTGTGAATGATTTGGATAATGGGGACTTCATATCCATGGGTTGGAAGCATTCAAAATGGTTGTTTGTTTGGCTTGTATCATTTTATGATTTTATTCTTAGTGGTGTGCTATGTGCTCCCTATTTTTCCATAACAAGTTAGTCAACCATTGCGTTAAGTCTCTGAACTAATGTGGTAGATCTCCCACTTCACTGATCATGAGGAATTTTTGGTCTTCTGCTTAGAAACGTGGGGATGCCTCCTTATAGGTGTATATTTTTATAACAATGGTTCACCAAAGTCATGGTCTGAGACTTTTACGGACTTGAACGAACCTGCAAGGGAAGAACCTATGCATTAATATCTTCATGGCCAAAGTTCTTGATGATACCAACCAAGGAACCTCTTCGTAGGGGGATTCTTGTGATTTTCCTTTCCTTAGAAACATTGGTGTGCCTTTGATGGTGACTTTGTACATTCCTGAGTTGAATGTGGGACTGTCGGTTTGGTTGGGTACCATTCCAAATGTCTTGAATTCTCTTGATGATTCTTAGTTAATAACATTATGTCATAGGAATAATGTTGATGTCCCTTCATCACCAAATTCTTCTCCTCCTCCTTCTCCCTTCTCTGGTGAAAGTATATGTATTAGTAACCAGAATTCTAAACGAAATAGAAAGATGAAGAATAGGAAGAAGAAATCACCAACCTTTATGAGTCATGTTGGAGACAGGTTTTCAACCTCTGCAAGTCACGTTGAAGACAAAAACCCAGCCTCTGCAAGTCATGCTGGGGGAAAAATTCCAGTCACTACTTGTCAAACTGGTGATAGGTCTATAGCCTCTACGAGTCATGCTATCGACCAATCACCAAGCTATGAAAGTCATGTTGGAGATGTGTCACCGTCCACTAAAATTCATGTTGGGGGAATCTATTCTATTGAGAACCCTATATGGATAGGATGTAAGCCTAGTTTCCCTTTTAATATTTGCAAAGGAGATCACCTTACTCATGTATGCCCTGGCCTTCCAAAGGCACGAAGATTGTGGTCTTTTTTTGTAAGCTCTTCTGGTTATGAGTATTATGAGGTTTCTTTAGAATTTTTTCATTCTATGGTTAATGAAGTGGTCAAACCGATGCAATCTTTGGCCGACCCCACTCCTCTTTTGGGGGATGGTGATCTAGGTGGATATTGGTGGCCACCCACCTATTCCAACTGGCTCCTCTTGATAGTTTTTAGTTCAACATGTTGTTTTGTAATTATTTTTAATTGTGGGTTTACACTTTTCAGGATATCTGAATCCCTACACATATTATAGGTGGATATTGGTAGCCACCCACCTAATCCAAATGACTTATTTTGTAATTTTTCATGTCAGTACATCTTTCTGTACTTCCAAAACTATTTTGGGTCCCTAAAAAATGCTTTTTTGGAAAGATTTGCAGTGAAATTGTAGATGGAGTTAAAGTTTGATGAAATAATGTGTATTTCTCGAAAATACCTTTCAAATAGGCTATGATGTACCTAAAAAGGAGTTTGTATGCAAAATTTATGACTTTGGTAAGTTGAGGTACCAACTTTCCCATCAGGTCCCACATACATTTTCCATTTCATATCCTATGGTTAGTTTTTCGTATGTCTAGGGTTTTGGCATTCATCAATAATGTTAAAAAGGCCTATGGAGCCTCATTGTAATCATTCTACTTAGACGGATGTGCATAGAAACCACATCTCTTCTCATAGATAGCTACCACCATTTGAGCAAGTTGTTTTTCAGTTTTGTTGTTTTACAGTTTAAACCTATTTTATTTATTCAATATAAGTTATTCTTCACTGGATATCTATTGTTTTTTTCCGTATATCTATGTTATTGTATTCCATATGTTATTCATTTTGTTCCACTCATAAATCTGGATCAATGGTATCATAGTCATATTATCTTCATTTATTTTTCTTCGTGCATGTCCTTGACGAGATCAGTTGCTCCGAGCTCAACAACAACCAATGGGGGATGAGAAGAAATATGATGGAGCAAGAGACCCTTTTAAAATGTTACTTGAGGAAACCCTTGTGCGACAAAGGAACAAAATGATGGAAAACTTTGCACAGATCCTTCGACGACTTCCCACAGGAGACACATCTTCATCAAGCAGCCATGCAACCCCCTTCGAGGTATAAGTAATTTTGGATATTCCATTATTTGAAGAACTGATAGATGTATATTCTGTAGATAAATGGTTTAATCTACTCGAAGCATAATTTTCGGTTCATAATTTTTCTGACAGGGAAATATTACGTTTGCACTCATCAAGGTTGTCCTCCATATTAAGGACTGGTGGGATACTTACTTTGAGCAAAGGTCCATAGAGGAATCTGTAATATTTGTGATCAACCCCACATGGGATTCCTTCATGGATTCCCTTAAATATTAGTACTACCTTGTTGGAAGCTATGAGGACCAGTACACAAGATGGACCATGCCGTGTCAGGAAAGGGACCAGACAATACCATATTTCACCAATATTTTCCATACCCTACGCACCAAATTGGGTATCAAAGACTCTGAAATGACATATGGTGATCAAATACCACGAATATATGCATAGATACATTCAAACATAAATGGATTTTTTGTACATCACATCATTAGGTGTGGCATATAGATATGTTTTCAAGATCGAGAAGAAATTTAAGCAGAAGAGGTGATAGTTTGGATCTGTAAACTCCTCACAACCGAAGCAAAGCAAAGTTGGCCCTAACCCACAAAACAATGGATAGAGAAAATATGGCCACTCTCAAGAAAACCATTCCAAGACGCAACACAATAAAGGTAATGAGAAGTCAAAGAAGGACACATGAAAGTGGTTTTAATACGATAAAATCCCTTGGCACAACACCGAAGAATACTACCCCAAGCAGTCACTGGTGGCCGAGATGAAAGCTTTCGAGTTAGGTGAAGATTATGAATTTGAATCAAATCCAAAAGGAGGGAATAAAATTATCATTTCTGAACCCATCGCCATTGTTGCTACCACCAAAGTCCTTCCAAGTGAACCAGAAGAACCAAAGGAAGGGGGATTCCTCTTTCACTCACAGATGTGGGTAAAGGGGGCTCCACTTCATTTCATTGTTGATAGCGGTAGTTAGAATAACGTGATCTTAGAAAAGGTCATTAAGTGTCTAGACCTATTGATGACACTGCACTTGCAACCCTACACCAATGGTTGGCTTCGCCAAGGAAGATATCTCCACATGAGGAAATAGTGTTGTCTGACCTATGACATCAAACCCTTCAAAGATGAGGTATTGTGTGATATTGCTCCCCTTGAATTTTGTGATGTTATTTTAGGAAAACCATATTTGTTGAAGAAACATGTTTTGTATGAGTCTAGACTCCACAATGTGATTATTACTTTGGGTAGACAATTGTACAGGATACCAGAGGCAGCACCGCCTACTGCTGTTTCTTTAATTTCTGCTAAGCAATGTAGTAAGGTCATTTCACATATCGGTAAGTTCGTATTCTTTGTGATTCATGCTCACAGTAAGAACAAGGTCACCGCCACATCCATGGCATATACACATAACATCTCTTTGCAATAGAAGCAGGTGGACGAGATCATGGAAGAGTACAAAGACATCTTCTCCTCACCCACCGAGGTACCGACACACTGCCAAGTCAAGCATCCAATTGATCTAACCCCTGGTGCACCTCTACCTAATTGAATAGTCTATCATCACTTGTTTATGGAAAATGACGATATAAAGCATCAGATCCAAGAGTTTCTTCAAATGGGGCACATCAGACCCAACTCCTCCCTTTGTGGAAGCCTGCTTTTACTAGTGCAGAATAAAGATGGGAGATGGAAAATATGCATTGATTATAAAGCATTAAACAAAATCACAGTCAGGAACCGGTACCCAATTCCATGAATTGATGACCTTCTTGACCAACTCAAGGGGGAAAAGTTATTCAACAATATTGAGATAAATTTTGGCTACCACTAGATTCCCATCAAACCAACTGTTGTATGGAAGACAACTTTGAAATCTAAATAAGGTCTCTTCGAATGGATAGTCATTCTCTTTGGATTAATAAATGCACCAACCACTTTCATGAGGTTGATGGATGACGTATTGAGACCTTTCACCAACTCTTTTTTGGTGGTATATCTAGATGACATCCTCATCTTCAGCAGAACTTGGGAGGAGAAAATGCATCATATTCAATAGGTTTTGAGAACTATGCGGTATCACAAGCTATATGCCAACTTGGAAAAATGATTCTTTGGCATAAACAGGGTCCAACACTTGGGATACATTGTTTATGAACATGGGGTACATGTGGATCCAGCTAAGATCCAAGTCATTGATGATTGACCATCCCCAACCACACTAACCAAGCTTCATATATTCTTGGGACTTGCCAACTTCTACCGATAGTTCATGTTGGGATTCTCCCATATTGCATGGGCCCTTAGTCAAGTGACCAAGGGAGGTGGAAGGGAAAATTTCACATGGGGGAAGGCACAAAAACAAGCATTTGATGATCTAAAGCATCACTTTTCCTTAGATCTAGTACTCTCCTTGCCCCATTTGCAAAAACCATTCTATATTGAGACTAATGCATCCAAATATGTTGTTGGCGCAGTTCTCATTCAGGTCGGTCAACCAGTAGCATACCATAGTGAGACACTCTTAGATACCGTCCAAAAATACCCCAGCTATGAAAAGGAAATGTATTCCATTTTGAAATCCTATCGTCAATGGAAAAATTATATTCTAGGAAAGGAGACAATCATCCACACCTATTAGAATCCTTTACAATTCATATAGACACAAGGGAAGTTGCAGAACGACCGCCATCAAAAGTGGTCCACATCCCTGCAACAATTCCATCTCAACATCAAGTATAAGGGAGCACAAATTGTGTCATTGACTACCTCACTCAACCTCCCATGTATGAACTCACCACTGTGCTCCATTCTTAGGGGTATGAGGCATCAGAGTGGCCCCAACTTTATCAGGAAGATCCTGACTTCACCACCACCTACTAGCTCTTGGGTACAAGTGTGAATGTCACTCATTTTCACATTCAGGATGGACTTTTATGCCATCTGGGCCATATATGTGTTCCTGCACGCAAGCATGCAAATATTATTTGTGAGGCTCACTAGAGTCAGATGGAAGGACATTTTGGCATGGAGAAACCTGTGCTCATTCTACAAAAACATTTTTATTGGCCAAAACTTCAAGAGGACATCAAAAAGTATATCGTATCTTGCACTAATTATATGATTTCCAAGCCAACCATCAAGAATCAAGGATTATACACCCATATTGCTACGCCCGAGAGTCCTTGGGAACCCATATCGATGGATCACATGTATGTTCTTCTATCCACCAAGAAAGGAAATGATTGTGTATTTGTGTTGGTTGATTGGTTTTCAAAGGTGGCCATTCTCACAACATGAAATAAGAGAATCACAACAGTATATACTGTCAATCTCTTCTTCAAACAAGTGTGGGTCCATTTTGGGATACCACAGACCATCATCTCTGATCGTGACAACAAATTCCTCAAAATATTTTGGTCGAGTCTTTGCCCACTTTTGGAAACCAAACTCACTAAATACACTACTTTCCACCCTCAAACCGATGTCCAAATAGAGGTCATCAATTGGATGATTTTTCACATCCTACACATGTATAAATCTAAGCATCTACGTAGATGGGATGAGAGTCTTCCCTATGTTCATCATAGCTACAACAGGGTTCTCCATAGCTTCACCAACCATAGGCCCTTTCAGGTAGGGCTAGGATTCCAACCCTTGGGTCCCATTGATGTTGCACTACCTCTTATAACCACATAGATAGATTATTCCCATGTTCAGTATGAGGCTGAAAAAGCCACCAGATTCATTGAGAAGATTCATCTCATCCTCCAATAGTTCTATGATATTTTGTAGAAAACCAATGCTAAGTACAAGCAGTTCCATGATAAACACTAGGTATTGCACAAGTTTCAGGTGGGAGACAAGGTATAGTTACATTTTGAGAAAGAAAACCTTACAAAGCCCCATCAGAAGCTTTGTTCACTTCTCTATGGGCCTTACACTATCACCAAGGATGTGGGTGAAAATTTTTTTGTTCTCAACACTCCCCCCTTCCTTGGATTTCACCCAATGTTCAATGTGGACCTCCTCCGACCATATTTTCCACCATTATTAGACACCTCGAAGATCACAGAATAGTTGACACCAATAGAGATAAACACTGACTACATGGAACATGCATCCAATGATCATATAATGGAAACATAGGTCAAGGGAACTCGCCAATAGAGGAAACTAATTTATCGGGTTGTTAAGGCAGGGAAGCTCCTGAACGAAGGGAAGTGGCTCACCCAGGGCCAAATTCAACAGAAATTTCCTCACCAGATGGGGGAAATCAACACAATGCAGACAATTTCTTCGTAAGGGGGGAGGAATGATCCAGGTGGATATTGGTGGCCACTCACCTATTCCAACTGGCTCCTCTTGACAATTTTTAGTTCAACATTTTCTTCTGTAATTCTTTGTAATTATGGGTTCTACACTTCTAGGGATATTTGAATCCCTACACATCTTCCAGGTGGATATTGGTGGCTTCCCACCTAAACCAATTGGACTATTTTAGAATTTTTCATGTCAGTACCTCTTTTGGTACTTCTAGGGCCATTTAGGGGCCCTAAATAGTGTTTTTTTTCCTTTCCACAATCAAACTATAGACAAAGTGCAATTTTGATGGCATAATATGTGTTTATCGAAAATACCTTTCCAACGGGCTATCACACACCTAAAACAGAGGTTGTATGCAAAAGTTATAACCCCATGAAGTTGAGGTGCTAACGTACCCATTGGAGCCCACATAACTTTTGGCATTTCATCTCCTAGGGTCAGGTTTCTAGATTTCTATTGTAACATCCCCAACATCCAAATGGGCTATGCCACATAAAAATTTTGAGTTGTATGCAAATTAAAACATATACACATAGAAACTCTTGCGGAAATTTATATATAAAACTTAAAACAGACAAATACATTTTGTAAATGCACAAATTCATATGGAAATAATAGTAAACATATACATGCAACATATATAAGAAATACCCATAAATATAAATACATGAATAAACCACACATAGAAAAAACCCATAAAAATAAACACATAAATAATAATGCAGCATGCAATTTAACACAATTGACACTTATCTTGGTAAAAATATCACCAATTGCATGCAGACCTTCCACAAACCTCCCATCCATAGACCACACTACTCATCCCTCTTAGCAATGGGTCACCCCCGAGCTTGGACTAAAATCCACCTGGGTAAAGGGATTCCTAACGAGGTTGATGTATCTCAAACAACAGGAAAGACTTCGTCACATGTGCCAACTCAAACTAATAGCCTACAGTCCCTCATTCCCCACATGCATGTCCCACCCCAGAAAATCTGTCCCTTCTCTACTCAACAATCCTTCGACTATCTCACTTCCTTTCTGGGATTCAACAACAGGATGGAAAGGAAGTCTCAGAGCCTTGTAGTTTCATTTTAGCACCTTCGAGAATCAATTCCTAGAAATTCTCTCAACTAGAGAGATTTTCTCATGGTCCTGACAACATGCCTCTTCAATATCCCATGGGCCTGACAACTCACTTCTTCAGTCCATATCCTAATCTAACCAAGGATAGGTATGGGTACTGGTACAGGTATGGGTATGGGTAAAGGTACAATGATAGTAACATAAAGGTATAGAGGGCATCTCCTTGAGTGAGTGAGTGATGATGGAATGAATAGGAAAATGAACTAAGTCCAAGCTATATGTATGCATGTTCCCAACTTGACACTTCTCATGTTGAGAGCTACTTTGGTCCACTTGTCCCCATCCTTAGAACTTAGGATAAAATAATTATCCAAACTTTATACTTTAAGGAATATTAATATAATATTCCTTTTTGGCTTAAGCTCCCTAGCTTAGCCCTTTTCCTCAACTTTTATACCCCCCATTCCCTAATTGGTGGAGTTCAGTCCCCCATACTCTTTTATCATGGTCGGTATACACACAACGATGTATTATATTAATGATAAGACATATACAAAAATAGGCTCACTGGCCTTTAGAATCTAGGCTCTCTGGCATAATTCCACACATAAGACTCCTTTCTTATAATACTAGCTTACCAACATATAAAACACAAGATATACACAAAGGATCCCTGGCCTCAAAATCACGCGTGCTTAAGTTTGTTGTGCACGGTATCCTGGAATGTGCACACTTCATCATTTTAGTGCGCAGTACATGTGCGAACTATACCATGGAAGATGCATACAAAATTGATATCAAACCACTCACCAGCTTAAGTACATTTGTATTTACATTTACAATTGGGGTTTAGAGTAGGGGTATTACAATCCTGTCCCCTTATTTATGCACTGTCCTCGGTGCATTATGTACAAATATACAACTAAAATTTCAAAAATCCTAAAAAATATGCAGGTATTATTCCTACATTGCATCCTCATGCTCCCAAGTAGTGTCCTCAGGACCGTACCATGTCCATTGGACCTTTAAAAGACCTATGGCTCTATTCCAGAGTTGTTTGATTTTCCGGTCCAGAATGTGTACTGGATGCACTTGGATAGCGCCATCTTGCTCCACCTGAATCACATTCCAATCAATTACATGATTAGCATCAAGTATACATTTCTTGAGCAATGATACATGGAACACATTTTGAACAGACATAGATGCAGGAAATGCAATCATATAAGCTACTGGACCAATCCTTTCTAGGATTTCAAATAGTCCACAATATCTAGCTGCTAACTTGGAACAATTTTCCAACTTCAATGAACTTTTGTTGGCCTTAACCTTCGAGAATACATGATCACCCACTTTAAACTCGCTGTGAGTTCTACCCTTGTTAGCATAGCTTTTCTTCCTGTCATGGGCAGCCTTTAAATTCTGTTTAATTTTCAACATTTTCCCTTCCATTTCCCTGAGTAATTCTGGCCCAACCACTTCTCTATCTGCTGGGTTGTCCTAGCTTACCGGTGTGTTGCACTTTCTGCCATAAAGTGCCTCAAATGGGCTCATCTTTAGATATTCTCCGTACCCATTGTTACAAGCAAGCTCTTCTAAGTGTAGGTAGTCTTCCCATTTTGTTGGTTTATCCGTTACATACATACTCAACATATCTTCAATCACATGATTCACCCTCTTTGTTTGTCCATATGATTCTGGATGACAAGTTATGCTAGAATTCAAATTTGTTCCAAATCCGTTGAATAATCCCTTCCAAAAATTTGATATAAATTTTGGATCTTTGTCAGACACAATTGTCTTTGGTATACCATGTGATTGATTAATTTATCTCATATAAACATCAACAATGTTGGCTTCCTTGTGAGTGAGATTTACTGGAATAAAATGGGCAACTTTATTAATCTTATCCACCACTACCATAATAGAATCATGTTTCTTGTTTGTTCTGGGCAGTTTGGTGTTGAAATCCATTGTTACAACTTCCCATTTCCACTTAGGAATGGGTAATTGTTGTAGCAAACCAGTTGGGTGTCTATGATTACCTTTTGACATTCCAAACATTTGGCAATAAAACCAACATTTTATTTCTTCATTCCTGGCCAATAATATTGTCTCTTGACAACTACAATAGTTTTCTGATAACCTGGGTGCCAAACATAAGGTACATTATGCATTTCTTTCAATATCATATTTTTCAATTCATGAGAATTTGGTACATAAATTCTTCCCTTGTATATGAGAATTTCATAATTTTCTAGCTTATAGTCTTCAATTTTTTCTGCAAAATACCTTGCTGTAATTTTGTTACTAATTCCTTGTATTGCAAGTCTAATTTTGCATCCTTTATGATTTTGTCTTTCAAATATGATTGGTACATGATTATGGTTGTAGCATGAAACTCGTGCACTCTTCTACTGAGTGCATATGCCACTTTGTTCTCTTTCCATTTGATATGCTTTATATCAAAGTCATATTCACTAAGAAATTACAACCACCTGCTTTGCCTAGAATTTAGAGTTGGCTGATCAAATAAATAATTCAGACCATTATGGTCTATCCTCATCTCAAACCTTTTCCCCATGAGTTAGTGCCTCCACTTCCTCAAGGCATGCACTATGGATGCAAACTCCAAATCATGAGTGGCATAGTTCCTTTCATGTTCCTTCAACTTCCTTGATTCATAATATACAACAAACCCATTTTGACCGAGGACTCCACCTAGTACTTTACATGCATTTGTGCATACAATGAAGTCTTCATTGGGATCTGCAATCCTTAAAATTGGAGAACTGGTTAATAATTGCTTCAAGTGTTGGAAACTATTTTCACAATCCAATGTCCACTGAAACTTCACACCCTTCTTTTGCAAGGAAGTGATTGAGTGTGCAATCTTTGAGAATCCTTCAATAAATATCCTATAGTACCCTGGAAGGCCCATGAATGATCTGACCTCTGTCACATTATTTGGCATTGACCATACTCTAATGGATTCTATCTTCTCAGGATCCACTGTTATCCCTTCCTCAAAAATGATATGCCCCAAATAATGAATTTTCTTCTGATAAAATGAACACTTTCTCTATATGGCATACAATCAATGCTCCTTTACTACTGTAATACCATCCTCAAGTGTTGTTCATGCTCTTCTTCTAACTTAGAATATATAAGAATGTCATCTAAAAATACAATGACAAACTTATCTAAGTATTCTCTAAAAATACCATTCATTAAACACATGAAGACAACTCGTGCATTTGATAACCCAAATGGAACCACTGTGAACACATAATGACCATACCTTGTTCTGAAAGAAGTCTTGTTGTCATCTTATTCTTTAATTCTTACTTGATGATAATTGGACCTACGATCAATCTTGGAGAATATTTGTGCATCTTTCAGTTGATCAAAGAGGTCATCGATCCTTGGAAAAGGATACTTATTCTTCACAAATACTTTGTTCAACTGCCTAAAGTCAATGCAAAGTCTCAATGTTCCATCATTTTTATTCACAAGTAAAACTAGGGCACCCCAAGGTGACACACTTGGGTGTATATACCCCTTCTTCATAAGTTCATCAAGTTGCATTTACAAATCCTTCAATTCTGGTGTACTCATCTTGTAGGGAGTTTTGGATACTGGAGCTTCTCTAGGCATCAAATTTATGGAGAAATCAATGTCTCTTTTAGGGGGTAATCTTGGTATTTCCTTAAAAACATATTCAAACTCTTTTAGGACTTCATAATCTTCAATATTTGACACCATATCATTAGTTGTCTCTTCCATATGTGCTGCAAATATTTGACACCCTTTTCTATAAAATTTCTTCAGCTGCAATGCTGGAATTTATCTAATGGTTACTACCCTAGGAATTCCCTGCACTGTCCTTAGGTTCCCTTCCTCATCCAAGAAAGTAAATTCCTTGTTATGACAGTCTATTATAGCATGATTTTGATCCAAGCAATCCATCCCAATTAGACAGTCATAGGAACCTAAAGGAAAGATGTTCAAATCTTCCTTAGTGTTTAGTCCATTCATGTCCATAGGAAATGACTTAAACATCTCATTAAATTTCCTTTTGGCTCCGGCAGCAAGCTGCACCAACCATTATTTTCCATGATTAGTTCCTCGAAAATGAAAACTTTATGCCATCTTAGGATCTATATAACTATGACTAGCACCTGAATCAATTAAAATAACAATGGTTCGGTTGTTGATCATACCTTATACTTCAATCATATGGGACTGATACTCTACTTGCTTGTTGTTTAAGGCTGCATAGATCCTTGGTACATTTCTTCCCATGTCTTCCACTATTTCATTTTGTTGTACATTGTGAACAATCCTCACTTTTTCACCTCCGTGAGGGAAATCTCTAAACATATGATCTCCTTTACAACCCTAATATTGAATAGGTGGTTGCCTTGGCCTTTGACCCCCTATCTCCATCATTCGGGGTTCTCTGGAAGTTGGTTGTCCCTAAGGATTATTTATGAAGAATGGTGTCTTATTTCCCTTCTTCCTATGACCCATATTGAATTTCTATTTTCCTTCCCAATATTTTTGGAAAGTTCGCTTTGATTTTTGCTGATCATATAGGCATTTAGCTTGCCTTATGGTCTCCCCCAATGTTTTGGGATAATCATATTGTACTTTATCACTCATGAATTATGGAAATCCACTCAAATACCTTTGATTCTTAACTGCCTCATCCTTGATGAAAGAGACACACTTCATTAGTTCTAAAAACCTTCTTTCATATTTATATATAGTCTTACTCCCAAGCTTGAGCTCAAAGAACTCTTTCATTTTCTTGTCATTGTATCTCTTAGTCAAGTATTTATTTTCAAAATACTTCTTGAATTCCTTCCAAGTAGCACTTTCCTCTTTAATATGTTGCACCTGCACAAGATGATCCCACCACACAGATGCCTTTCCCTTGAGTTGATAGATGGAAATTCTTTCTTTTGCATGAGAAGAATAATTATGAAAATGAAAATAATTTCTCATTCCCAGCAACGATGTCTCTGCATATTCATCCTTTTTGTTCTCACCATCCAATGTAGGACGTTGGATTTTGTTCATTTCTCCTCGTAGCTCATCCACCCCAGATCCCTTATGCTTCCTAATAGGGGATGTACTTGAGTTGTTGTGTGCTCTGTTATTGGAATGCCTCGGGGAGTGATGGTGATGTTTGATAACACTTATTCTTCTTCATTTCTCATCAAGAGACATGTGACTTACCGATTTTCTTGAGCCACTCTCCTTATCCAATTTGTTTTTTATTCTGTTCAAGCTCTGCATTAACTTCATGTTAAATTTCTCCTGCTCCTCCTTGTATTTCATAAGCCTTTCATTATCATCTTTATGGCTTTGGACATCCTTCAACAAATTTTTAATGGTCTCTACCATATTCATGTTTTCATCCCTTCCTTCTCCATGTCCATTGAAGTTTGTTCCTTCAATGCCCATATGGACATATATACCTTTGATCTCATCTTCCTGGTTGTAAGTCCCTTATGCATCTTCATTATCTGATCTAGTTGTTGTTAATTCTGCAAAATGTGCATCCAACAAAACTAAACTTTGTGACATTAACTGACTCACCAATTTCATGAAAAATATGAACCATTCTCGTTCAATGATATATCATAAGTATTTATTATTATTTCCTGAAACAATTGATTGCCTAGATCAATTTTCTAGGTGAATAATTATATTCTACTATCCAAGACCTTTCCAACGCCTACTTCCATGCTCCATTTTGAGTCTTGAGCAGAAAGTTATGGTCTTTTGAAGTTAGTTGGGTCTTAAAATTTACCCTCAATTGTTTGTATTGTAACTTCCTCATAAAAGCTTTGTTTGACGAAAGACTTACAACATTATAAATCTCTCTCCGGGATGTTTTATTTGATATGAAAAGATAGAGTGTACCTTGGTGGTACTCTCTGTTCTCGAGGTTTTTGAGTAGTTAAAAACATTGTTTAGGGCCTCAAAATCACACTACAAAAAGATGACCTTCAAACAGTATAAAATGTCGCAGAAATTCACTGGTTTTTTGTTGTTGTAGACAATCCAAATGAATTCACGTGCAAAAATTTGAACCTCTACACCCATATTTAGCATGCTCAACAACATCATAAGGTAGTGCATGCTCCGCACACTTATAACCAATGTGGATCACTTCTCTGTCACACCAATAACTGGTGCACACTCCTTTTGTGTCGTGTGCCAATATACACCGTGCACAATTTTGGTTCAAGCACTAATAACTGTTGCGCACCAATATTACACTAGCATTTTACTCTACACATTGCACCATGCCAAAGTTTAGTATGCCCCCACCATGCAACAGTACTTTGCACCCACCATTAATCAAATTGTCGTGTGATAGCATAAACCCACATTGCACACGCACCAACAAAATTCATTTGCGCTCTCTCAATAATGCGCTCACCTCGCACGCCAACATTATGCATGTGCACACCCAATACGTATCACGCAATGCTAAATTTAGTGTGCAGACATGCGCGCTAATATTTTCCATGCATTACCACTTTGCACTACCTAGAGCCAATTTTAAGTGTGCACACCCATGCGCCAATATATTTCTACACATTACCACTCTGAATCACGTTGGGACAATTTAAGTGCTCACACCTTCACGCCAATATTTTCCACGCATTTCCACTCTACACCGTGTTGCGCCAAATTTAAGTGTGCACACCTGCACCCCAATATTTTTTATGCATTTCCACTCTGCACCGCACTGCACCAGATTTAAGTTTGCACACCTACACACCATTATTTTCAACACATACCAAGATTTTCACTACTCATCATGCATTTTTAGTGCACACACCTGCACACATTCATTTTTATGTGCATCAATTCCTCGTGAATTCCACTGTAGAAATTGGGGCCTTTTCTAATCATTTTCCCAATTTTCACCATATAGGTTCTCCAATGATGAAAATTGTTCAATTTCACCCCGATAACCCCAATTCAACCTTTGGAACAACAAATCATTGTTGGTTGACATTCCTAGAATGAATTTTTCCCAAACTCAATTCACGAATTGAGAATTTTAATCAACTAATCTCTCTCCATCTATCATGGCTTCCTTGTAACTTCAAATTCGACCAATTCCATGTCTAAATTTGCTAGAACAGATGTTAAATTATGAATATCTCACTACTTGGCCAATTTTCTCAATTTCCGCATGAATTTAACAACAAAAATTGGGGTTTTTTTCCCAATTCCACGCAATTGCCTCTAACTTTTACCATGGATGCTCTGTAACTTTAAAATTAGACACTTCGAAATCAATCCTCTGTGAAATTTCACTTCAATTCAAATTTCTCGACCCATCCAGGCTCAGTATTGAAAACTGGAGCTTTAATACCATATTGTAACATCCCCAACATCCAACTAGTCTATGCCACAAAAACATTTCGAGGTGTATGCAGATTAAAACTTATACACATAGAAAAATTTTCTGAACTTTATATATGTTGGAAATATGGCTATAGCAGAGATGATGCAGACGGTCAAGGTTGTCATTGATGGCAATCGGTTGGTTATGGAGCACGCACAAGAGATGCTAGAACATAGAAGCTAAAACACAGATGCTGGAACACAAATGCTGGAACACGGATGTTGAAACACAAATGATGGAACCTAGGTGCTGGAACACAAATGCTAGAACACAGAAGCTGAATCATAGATGCAGAAACACAATGTTGAGACAGAGCTGGAACTTATGCTGAAACACAGTGCTGTAACAGCTGAAACACAGTAATGTTACATATGTTGAAACACAGAGCTGAAACTTAGGCTGAAACACAGTGCTGTAACCGCTGAAACACAGTAATGTTACATATGATGAAACACAGGGTTGGAATAGTTGTTGAAACACCATGTTGATACATATGCTGAAACACAGCGCTGGGCTGAAACACAGTGCTGGAAACTATGCTGAAACAACGTTGGATCCTTGCTGATAAAACGCATGCCTTAGCCACGTCCATGCATAGCAGCAGAAGTTACCAATCGTTTTCTTT
>JASDQU011440225.1:16377-26675 GCA_032191745.1 Picea mariana | reverse complement strand
ATGTGCCGCTCTTGGATGGACTCTGCTTCATGATGCGAATATCAATGACTCACTATTAATTAGAGAGTTTGGGCTTCAGGCCTTTTCAGTGCATAGCTCTTACAATCCTTCGAAGTGATGAATTCATGGAGTGTGAGATATAGCGATGCATGTCCTCTTGATTTGGATGACTGAGATTTATTTTGGGATTCGGTTCTTCAGGACTTTTCAACGCATAACTATTACAATCCTCTGAAGTAAATCTTTTGAAGTAAGGGATCTGCCTCCACGTGTCCTCAACCTTCAATGGATCAGATTTACTTTGAGACTTCGGCTCCTCTATATAGTCATTAATCCTTTCACTAATTTGAAATCCCGAACGCTTGAGATTCGTTGATCTGAACTACTCCTGGGATCTCCGCCATTGAAAATTGAATTCGCTCACTTGTTAGTATTTCGAACTCGAAATGGGCTGCTTTTGAATGTTGCGTTTTGACACTTCTGTGAAGACCACGGACTTGGTTTTCCTACGACCTTTTGAAAGCTATATTTGATAACATATAGCATGGGTTTCAACTTCCATTACTCGTACTTGTTATACTATGAGCTTTTAGATAGCTCCATAACTATGTTCGTAGTACTATGATATCAGTATTAACCTAAGTAATCAATGTAGAATGAGCTTGAATGTTTCTCTTATCAGTATTAACACCATTTCTTTAACTCTTACTATCATACAAGAGCTATGATAAATGAGCACACTATCTCTAAGAAGTAAAGAGAAAACACACTTACTGTATAGATACAACATAGAACATTAGTAACAATGAGCTTACACATAATAGAGATCCATGTAATTTACATAATAAGTGGAATCATTACACTAAGTACAATTAGTTATGAAGCTATAATCAATACCATTAGTTACAGTGTTTACGTAATAAATGATGCTAGGATTCATCATCAATACTTACACTACTTAATGTAATCTACGTTTCCTATTGAATATGTAGTTACTTATGATCCAATATTACAAGACTAGCTTATACATGGTGTCCAAAGCAACATAGATAGTGATATACCTTTTTTTCAATAGCTTGCATCATATTACTACGCGTAACCCATTACAAACATCAACTAGCTTATATGGGTTACTACTAGTGATGAAACACCTTGCTTAACCTCTATACATTAGCTATGGTGGTCTATTACCCTTTGCATTTACACTAATATGGCACTGATACTAGTTACAGATTGCATGGTATTCTCTCTGCCTTATTTTCTCCATACTGTGCAAAGCTTTATTGTATGAGCATATCATATATATGGGAATATAAGGAAATGAACAGTGCAGATGTGAGGCAAATCAAAGAGATCAACAAGGATAAGAGATATGATCTCTGTTGTGCAAGGGTGAATCTTGTTTCCATAACTATTACCATTTAATAGTATTAACTATGCATAATACTAGTATTCCTTAAAGGGTTACTATGTTAACTCTAAACATAGGTCAATACTAGTCACATTAACCATACAAAAAGGTTGTATATCCTTAGCATGTTGAGTCATAAGGGTCTGTAATACTGATCTCTTCTTTATTAGGGATATATATAACTAAGAAGAATGTGAATCCTTATATGATATCCATGGAGTTAGAATCCTGAATATTGTAATAGTGAGAACATAGCATATCAATATGATTACAGTATTGAACCAAGCTTTACACTAAGCCTAAGCTCCTGTATTAGTGTAATCAAATCATTAGACCGATAGAGCATAGAGATACAACAAATGTAATCAAATCATTAGACCAATAGAGCATATATATACAACAAATGTAATCAATGTTACTTATTAGGTAAATAGTGATGATCCAACAATAGATGTGATAGACCAATATCACTCTGCATCATACTTGAATATGTCTCTTTCTTACCTTTAATCATAACAAAGGTGATAGTTATCTTATCAATATAAATATGATTACTCTTTCATCTTATCCTATTGGCTTGTAAACAATTACATTTCAACCATAATCAAGCTATTCATAGTAGAGTGGTTATGATATCCTATTTAGTATGTCATTTGATTCTATCCTTAGTAATGATTGGAATGAGCTTGATTTCCCATTGTTCGATGTGTAATAAGGGTATAACTATATCTATAAAATAGGGAAATATTATTGGGATTACATTATAGTTACATACATATTACTTCTATATTAGTGTCGATAAACTTTGACTGGAATCATAGTATTAAAAGTGAACACATGTGATGTATGTGAAAAGCTTAGATAGATAACACATTTAACTATATTGATACAACTAAGTAATATGCATAATATATGGATCCATATTGATTATACCCATAGAGTTAGTATCATAGGTTTGAGCTTGAACTTACATATAAACCATATATAACACTAAGTAACGCTTACTGTATACGATAACCAAGCTGATATTGAAGTAATACCTAAGCTATCTGTAATGAACACTTACTACTTATCACTATCCCACAGTGTTGATTAGGGAAATAAGGGGAATATACACACTACTCGATAATGGTGATAGGTGAAAATAAGGGTAATAGCTTATGACACAAGCATTGGAATCACATACAAGTGTAATACAGGTGTTGATACTTAGTGCCATTTCTTTCTAGTAATACTCTATTTCATGATAACATGTATCTGATTAAGGTAAGTATGTCTATTGCTAATCAATGTACCTATGATATCCCATGTAGTTAATATGAGATAAGATTAATATCACAACACATATTGATTATGGTAAATAGGTAACATGATATCACCTAGTTAAACCTTAAGCTAAGTTGTTCATGTATTACTGATATCATAGTAATGGAATGGCTCTATTGCCCTTGTATTACAGGTTAAGCTATTACCTTTAGCTCTTATTATATGCCTCCCTTTGTAGTTAGCAGTCATGTCGTTTGCTTCTATTCCCTATGTTATAGCTCATATAACAACCTTTAACTGTAACTAGACAAATAGGGAACATGTTAGTAGTATCCCTATTCAATGGACTTACTTCCTTATAGTGATCATTGTTCTAGTACCAGGATGAGATTCACAGTATTGAATGTTATGGAATTAATGGGAAACAATATCACTGGCTACTAAACAATGAGAGAATCAAACCAGTGTAATCAGTAGTTCATAATTAGATACATTAGACTCATGTCAGTAAGCTGTACTCATAGTTAGTGTTGTACTAACCCATATCCAAGTATTGTCAATCAATGGAGCTCAACCTGTACAATGTATGTAATAATATAATCACTATCATAAGTAGTACTAATACACTAGCTCTATGTGATGAATAGGCGATCATAATAGTAGTAGTAATCCCGTATTACTAATAGTTGAATGAACACTAGCTTTGTGTTAATTACATTACAAGTATTGCTTATTCTGTGTTATTACATATGGTATAAGTAATATCATGTAGATATCGAGCTTAAAGTAGAGCTTACTTCATAGTTACCCATCATGTAATGGTTCCAGCAACTATAAGTAAGCATATGGTGTTAGTTATGTGATTACCTTTATCTAAAGAAGAATGTGATGCTATTGTGTCAATACTAGATATAATTAATAGTACTCATTATCTTATATATATAACTAATGTGATGCTATTGTGTCAATACTAGCTATAACTATAGAGTTACACTTGACCATATTCTACATGCCATAACATCCTTGACAGGGCTCGAACCTGTCCATGTACAAACACATGCCCGAATTCAGGCCTGTCCTTGTACATGGATAGGGCCATATTAGGACTTGTCCATGTACAAGGACATGCCCGAATCATTTAATGACCAAATAATTCACTATTTAATACTTGTCCACATGAATTTGGCACAAAAATATTTTACTGCATTTAATATCAAGAGACAACAATACGTATAGTAGAAAAAATTGCTAACTCATGCCAACTGATATAACAACAAATACATTCATTGGAATTGATGATAGATCTGTTGAATCTATTACGATGGAAGTAAAAATCAACAAACAAAAACTGATCTATACTTTATTGCTGACCTGTAATACCCTTGTTGTAGGTATCCAAGAATATGCAACAAGAAATTTGTTGGAATGGTCCCTTTTTAGACAACCTGTAAACACACTTGTGAGGCATGTGTACAAAAAATGATATCTAAAATGATACACAATTATGAGTATTTCATTCATTAATAATCTCAAACAGTTTATAGACAATATTTATATATCATTATGTGGCTGTTATGGCGCCCAAGACGGAGGTTATATGTGTGTTATTTTCAATGTATAACATGAGAAAGATCCTCCCAACAACTTCGTAGTCTGAAATACCAGCTGTTGTTAATCCAACCAATAGATTTGCAATGTGACAATGCATATCAATGTCCCTTATCTTTTAGAATATGATGATTTAGGCATTGTCCTTGGCATCTAAAGGTCCTTCCAGTCTACATGTTGAACCTAGCCTCTTTGTCTTTTAAATCTGGAGTTGAAATGATGAATTTTCGGCTGAGAAAAGAAATTTACTAGTGCCAAACCCACAGTATGATGATAAGAGAGGGATGACCCACACCAACCCATGAGATACTGATAAAAGAGAGGTACAACCTGCTGATAGGTGGTTCAACATCCTTCTTTAACCCCCATACCTGTTACGAGGAAAATCTATCTATGGCTAGGGTAAACCACAATAGACGAAAATGACTGTAGAAATCAAATCTCTTCTCAAGTATGCTATATAAACAAATATGATAGCAAGGCAAGATAAAAGGCCTACCTCATCTAGACGTTCGATGAAGTCCACCGTTGATCACTTGACCCAAATAAATATACATGCAACTAGTCCTCAACAACCAAGCAAATAAAACATATGGTGATATTATATGATAGCACATTCAATAGCATAATCCATTAATAAACATGACAAATATGCCCATGGAATAATAATTCCAATTGATATCTTGCAAATATTTGAATTATTATTCCATGGGCATATTTGTCANATCAACATAAGTGAAAATGCTACAGACTTCCGTGTCGACATGGTTCAGAACCGAGAAACCAAGTTCCTTCCAGCTAGGCCTCCACCAAAGGAAAGCTCATAAAAGAGAAACAATGAGGTTCTCAATCCATAAGGGAAGAGCTTGGGGGATGAACACTGTGTTCAGACTTAAAGGACAAAGGGATGCAGACTCAATATGAAGTAAATAATTTCTCTAGAGTAACTTTGCTATCAAATTTGAATTCTTTCTCCTCTTTTTCCATAGCTTGGAATTGGCCCATTTATAGCCTTCAAAATGGAATTGAACGGCCGATTTAGAACGTTTCTAATATGTGGAAGGGCAAGGATCATAGATCTCCTATCGTGACATGGAAACTCGACATTAATTTTCATTTTCTGGCACAAACCCTGATGTACGTGAGCTGTAGTGGTGCAACTCACGTATATGCATGTTGTATAATAGGCAAGATGCGTACATGTGGAAAAATATGGATTTTTAGCTCTGGATTTTACAAATAGGGATGATAATTCTGCATAGGGAAATGGAAAAAGGCCTTCTGTGCAATATTGCATAGGGTGAGGCAAATCTTGCTATAAAAAATGCCCCCCTAATGTGTGAAGTCAGAGGAGTATCTGCGATGGCCGAAATACATTATAAATAACCCAGAAGTGGAGTGATGGCAAACCAGTTGGAAGAACTAGTTGCTCATTACATTCTGCACTGACTTTGCAGACATGGATGCCAATAGGATTACACTACATATCCATGTGAAAATACACCAAACAATTGTCAATGGCCATGAATATGCAAATACAAATGTGGTTACATGCCAAAAGTTGTCATAGTCACGAACAAGGCCCAGTAGAACTAGTCTCAAAATCAATATGAAGATATCTGTATACAATGGAGTACAATCTGATCTCCCATGATCACTGAAGTAATATAGGTACTGGTTCAATGAAAAAGAAGAAACATCTCAGGAAAGTTGTGGCCACATACTGGTGTCTTCAAGTCTTCTACACAATCCGCCAAAAGTGAAAGTCTACATCATGTGAATAAAGGAGTTGAGGTCGAACATAATGAGACATCGTTTGATTACTAGTCATTGAGGTATACCATTAACAAACACGAGAAAACCTACCGATAATGAAAGTAGGTATCAAGGCACTGAGTACATTCTTACAAGTGTGAATAAAGGATCCAGTGTCGAACACCTAAAGAATCCATCGATCAAGAGACATTGATGTATTCCCAACTGTCAATGGTGAGAGAACCTGCCACTAATGACTGCAAGCCTTAAGGTACTCATAAGACTCTAGGTCCCATTTCCAGAATAGATGAGATGAATTATATAGAAGGATACCCACTGAAAGGAGAGCGTTAAGGCATCTCTCATCATTCAACACAAGGTACAAAGCAGTAGCTTCATGATTTGGTGCAAATCAGACGAAGAACATGTTCATGAACCAACGACCCTGTGTGTCTTTCGTATGTGCCAAGTGAAAGTGGTACACAAAAAAGACCCTCTGAATAGCATCCAATGATGAAAACTACTAACAGAGGAGAGGAAACCACCAATAAGGATAATGGAATCCAAGAAACTGCACAAATCCCAATGTGTGAATAGATGTCTTGCCGTCGAACACAAGGGAAACCACCCAGTCAATGACCAATGATGAAGTGTCGACTGCTGGGTTCAAGGTTGCCTACCGATGATGAAAGTAGGGTTAGGGTGCATGATAAGACTACAATATCATGTGACTGTAAGACAAACTGAGGGTATGGCCAACATGCAAAGTCAAGAGTTCTAAGAAGTGGCTGACACATGTTGATAGACTTCCTTTGAACAAGAGAATGAGACATATGGAAGACTCTGACAACATAGGCTGAATGATGAAACCATGAGATGTAGAAGGCATCAATGAAATTCTCTATAGGGACTAGAAGCGTAACCAGTTGGTAGAGAAGACTATGTAACGAGCTCATCTTCCTAAGGCCATGCTAATCCCAAAATTATGATGACAAATTGATTCAATAACTTTGTGCTCTATTCAAAGGTGATACGACTATTGCCAATATAAGATAATACTTCCTTCCCCTGTCTTTTTTGTTTTTTCAAAGACAAATGAATGCTATGATACAGAGGAGGAAACAAGTGTCACAAGGAAGCAAAACTAGTTCCAGTAGTGTAACATACCTATGCTTAATGCAACGAGATGCATGTGGGAGATGGACACTTGGGAGAATGTTCCCTCCTAGGTATAGGGTGTCAAATTAAAAAGGATAAAAATGAGGCTCTACCTGGTTGAGTATGCAAAAACTGCTGAGGAAAATGATTTATAACACAAAGTGAGAACTGGCTATAGGCTCAATATTGCAAGTAAGGGCATGAGATGAAATCACAATTTAATGCCAAAAAATGTCCTATTTTATGAATTTTATTATACTTGGTGTGAAAAAGGGATAAAGCTGTGCCAAATAGACGTCCTTTCAAATCCAATTTACGACTGTGAAAGAGACAAGTTCACTCGACAATCTTTTCTCTTTTTGAAAATGAGTCGGAAAAGAGCTTAACTAAGACTCACAACCTTTCAAGTCCAATTTAACAAGTGTGAAAGGGATAACTCACTCGACAATCTTTTCATTTTTTGAATGAGTCGGAAAAGAGATTAACTCAGAATCGGTTGGGATTCCTCAGGGTATAAGGAAGCATGTTTATGAGTGAGAAATGAGGCTCAACATAAAGTCATGTATTAGCTATGAGGGAATCCTAATCCTATGGAAAAAATTATGCATGTGCACCAAATGCAATAGAGGATTTAACTAGGGCACCCATGTTTGGTAAGTCTCTACCACTTGATAATGACACTACTTATAGTAGACGAAAGGTTCTGTGTCGAAAAAATGGGATTGTACCTAAGGAAAAAAGTGATAGTTATAGGATAATGCGAAAATGCAAAATGGAATGGATACCTATTCTATATGTTGGGTAGTGAAAATACCTTCCTGTGGTGATGAACGACCAACATAACATTGAAATATGCAAGAATCCCTGGTGAACACTACAAAAACCAACTCAATCCACCTTTGTATTAGTCCATTAGGCGAAAAAATGACTCAAAATTATAGAAAATGGGTAAAAATTGTTTATAAATAGTAATAAACCAAAAATTACTATACCATTTTGACTTTTCACCCAAATAGTGAAAATTGGACCAAAATACCTCTGAGATTTAACTGGTGATTGCGGGAGCATCAGGCGACGAAATCAGAAACCATCTGGACCAGGTAACCCTTCTTCCCTTCCTCTTCACTTTCAGTGGATTAAAATTTTAAATTAGGTTCCAAATTTTGACTAATTTAGGGCGTAAATTGTGAAATTCGGTGTATGTGGGCCGTCTCTTATCGGGTCACATATACGATGGGTTATATGCACCTGTGCAAACTTCAGGGCATGTATAACCAAACCTATATGCAACTTTAAGTGAATAAGCTTGCGTGCATGCAGACAATCAATTATTTCTATGGTTGCTAACTCAAATTTTGACTTTCATCTGGCAGGATGGTTCTTGAATGGAGGGAAAGAGAGCACGAGGAGGTCGATTCTGCTGTGGATCGAGATCCAGAGGCCCAAATGGCCTTAAAAATATTTGTCTTATATAAATTTTGGGCACTCAAAGGTATGAGGGACCAAGTGAGGTTTCTTGAGATGCTTGTGGGTTATTGGGACCCTGAGAGTGAAAGATTAAACCTCGATGGGAAACCATTGAGGATTAAAGTAGAGGATGTATACTTTTTGATTGGATTATCATGTCGGGGAGAGGTTGTAATCCTCAAATCACAGGGAGTGGGGAGCACAATGAAAATATAGGAGTATATAGATTCCCACTGTGTAGCAGGGACTCCGAAGGTTGGGAGTCAACTCCCTATCAGGGTGATAAACAATCTTAGCCTGAATATTGTTGTCCTCATATTGACTAGGATCACAGGTTCAGCTTCGTTGCACTAGGCATCGAGGCTGCTCATGTTCTATGTAGTAAAATGATTGATACCCATAGCTCATGAATGGTGTACCTCACTATTGAAAAATATGAATAGCTAGTTGACAGAGTGAAAATAGGGGAGTACGAGGATTTTTGGATTTGCCTCTATCTTATGCAATTTCTTCTTCGAGTAGGTTCCAGGTTTGGGACCTAGAGTTGAGATTCTTCCAAGAGGACCTCGCGATACAGCCATGGCATGGTGGACCAAGGTAATGCGGCAACAGGGGGAGGTAGGGTGCCCACACCCTACAATGATGATTTCTTCTACTGGTGGCAGCGACAGGTCATTTCCCTAGAGGGATCGTCAGATGCAGTTGTTGAACCTGACGCGTCCACACACACACATGCAAAGAATATAACACATACCCAACATTCTCCTACTTGTTGTTTTCTTTGCATCTAGGGGTCCAGGGGATTATATAGTCAACAATCCAGGGCAAAAATTCCCATTGTTACTCTACACTAGGAGAAATTTTCCGTGCTCACAGACTTTGTCAATGAATCTTCAACATTCTTCAAAGTGTCAACCTTTTCCAGCAACACCTTTTTTTCCTCAACCATGTTTCTCACAAAGTGATACTGGACATCAATATGCTTTGTCTTCGAATGATAAGCTGGGTTCTTTCCAAGAAGATTTCACTCTGACTGTCACAATCTAATCTCATTGCTTGTTGTACCAACCCAATAACTGAACACTATGTTTGTAACCATACTACTTCCTTGCTTGCATGAGTGGCTACCATGTATTCAACTTCTGTAGTTGAGAGTGCCACTACAACCTGTCTTTTTATCATCCAACTGATTGCTCCTCCAAATAGGTTAAACACATACCCACTTGTATATCTTCTACGATCCAAATCTCTAGCCCAATTTGCATCAACAAAGCCATGTATGTCCACCACTCTGTCCAATCCTGGTCATCCTTGGTAGCACAATCCATAACTGGTAGTTCCATGAAGATACCTAAAGACCCTCTTTACTTCTTTCCAATGCTCCTTCCTTGGTTTTGACATATACCTGCTGAAAACTCCCACTGCATGTGCAATGTACAGTCTAGTACAAACCATTGCATACATCAAACTGCCAACTGCACTAGCATACAGAACATGGGACATGTCCTCTTCTTCTTCCTGTGTCTTGGGACACTAATCTGCAGATAAATTTACACCTATAGGAAAAGGAACCTTGACCGGTTTACTTCCTTGCATATTAAACCTCTGCAATAACATCTCAACATATTTTCTC